>VZTL01026426.1:11624-28511 GCA_013400535.1 Scopus umbretta
GACAAAACATCCAGACAGCAAGCAGGAGTGGTTGGTGTTTTAGAAAAATAAGGAGTTGATGGAGGAAGGAGTGAGACCTCTTCTCTCCAGAAAGAGTCAGCAGTAATGTCTCAAGGTCTTGTAAAATGAACATGATGCCACAGAGTGTATGGTCATGATCTTCTTTGGCTGAGCTCTTCAAAAACTCATACTGGATAAATCTCACACAATTTCTGGGATGGACAAGTAGTTATACTGTGCTGGAAATCTTTGGTCAAGGACTCACCTGAACTGCCCAGGCTGACAGGCCAATCTAAACTTAGTCTAAAAGGCAGAGGCTCATGGTTTTCATGCAGCTAAGTTTTCTGTATCTGGTTGCCAAAGAATTGTAGAGTGTTGCAGCCCAAAGAGTTGGTCCTCTGCCTTGTTCTTTGGCATGGAGAAGAAGGTCATGATCACAGCAATCTCTCTGTGTCTGAAGTCTATGCTAGTGGAGGTGGAATACTGCATCAAGATATCTTGTATCCCTAACTGTGTTAAACTTACTTACATATAATGTGGCACCTTATCCATATAGTTTACAGAGCTGAGCAATTACTTCCCCTTCTCTCTATTGACCAGAAAAACATATGATAAGGAACACCTCATCTACTTTATGCAGCTATTTCAGTGTTGTCCTCTGTTTACCAGGGGTCCTCCAGATGCTGCATGATTTTGCAGAGTGTTTAGTTAAGCTGAGTCTGAAAACCCTGATGAAAGCTGCTGTCTTCATTTGAGTTTCAAGACTGCTCCTCAGCCCACCTCCCATGACATCACTAAAATGCAGAGCGGGGGACAAGGGATGCTCTGAAGTCACCTGAAGTTACAAGGATGAACTCCTGCTGCCTGTTTTCTCAGTCATGCTTCTTTGAGTAACAAGAAAATGTGTGTGTGTGTGTGTGTGTGTAAAAATTTTTTTTACCTTGTTATACTATCAAGCCGTTCAAAGCCAAGACTGGTATTTTTTCAATATTTCATGGCCAGTAAAATCTGTATTTAATTACATTATCTCAAAAGCATCTTCCCTACCTCCATTCCTCAAATACAAAGAAGGTCTCTTGCAAACATTGGAAATGTTGGGGTTCTCAAGAAAAGGTTTCGAGTATTTCTTTAATGGAAAGTCACAAATATGAAGTTAATACCAACACCCCTAATAATACATGTGCAGGGAACCCAAGAGGGTTTCTTGCTTAATTAGACTGTTTCACTTCAGTAAGTTCATAGTGTGAGCAGGAAGCACACAGAGGACAGTGCACATGAAACATCTAGAATGACAGCTTGAATATTCAAGACTTAGAGATTAGTAGATGGATATAATGAATTCATCCAACCTTAGTGAATGGCCAAAAAATGTTCCAGAAAGAATATTAACTCATTTGTATCTTAAAGACCGAATGTGCAAGGCTTTCCTTTTATTCTTTGGACAAAGAGAAAATTTACACCTTTAAATTAGACACAAATAACTCTTCTGTTTTGGTTGGGGGGCCAGGGTGTGTTGCTTATCTTTTAAATATGCATTAGTGAGAAAAGCATTTTGTGGAAGATTTCTGGAAGCACATGCTCAGTACTTAGCTGTTATCAAAAGGCAAGCAGAACCGTAAGAACTATTGGGACAGAAATAAAGAACAAAATAGAAAGCATTATCATGTAACTATATAAAACATTGGTGTGCCAGGGATAGTATGTGCAGTTCTGACCTTATGACAAAAAAAAAGGATATTATAAAACTAGAAAATGTGCAGAGAACTGTGACAGGAATGGGATCTGAAGTAAGGAATAATTTCTATAGAAGAGGAGATTAAATAGCCTTATTCGCCAAACTGTTGGAAGCTGCATGAGATACTGCAGGGAGATACTACCCCATGCTTTCCTTTGATGTTTTCTCTCCAAGCATCCAGTAATGGCCACAGTTAGAGGCATAATACAGGGTGGGATGGGCCTTTGGTCCGAAATTCTGCAGATGTTCTTGTGAGTAGAAAGGCTCCTTGCACAGTCTTCCTCACCTATGGGGAGAAATGCCTGTGCTCGGGTAATGTAAGAGATGCCATAAAAGTGTGGATGCTGTGAAAGAGGAATCCTCAGTGGTAGCAACTGGAGAATCTTTCTGCAAATGCTGAGTATTTGGTACCTGTTGTGGATACTGTGAGCAATGACACTGGGCCTCCTTCCAGAATTAATTTGCATAATTTGTCTGTGCATCCTGCTCTGTATAGGAAAGCAGTATACCAAACTGCTTGCACCAGGGCTTGCAGAACTCTTTACATTATACTGTGAGTAGCAACCTCGGTCACCTAAGGCGGGGCTCTTTCCCTTACTCTCTCCACTAGCTGGGTTTTAGGTATGGGCAGTCTGAAAAACTGAAAGTAATAGCTGCTCTGGAGAGCAGAGCTACCATTAGTCAACTAAGGAGAAGGCAGGTGCTGCCTGTTAGAGGGCTCCAGCAATATGAAAGCATTATCGAACTGCAAGACAATGTGATCTTTCTTTAGCCATATGAGCTCCTGCGTGGCCCTGAAACAGTGGCATTTGCCATAGGGAAATGCTAAGTATGGGTGTGCCAGCAAATGCCAGCAGTGAACTTGTCTGGCTGCCAGATGCCATGACAGAGAAGGGTCTGGCTAGAGAGCTGTGAGCCACGGGTGGTCCTGAAATTGAAAGGAGCAGAGTAGAAGTGATCAAATAAACAGCAGTTCACATCAGATTGACTTAAAAGTTTTAGTCTGGGAAAGCCAAAGGTATCAGGTCAGAAAGATGTCATACTATAGGGGACAAAGAGGGGAGGTTGGGTTGCTATAACCAAAAGAGTCTAGGTCTCTCAGAGGCATAGCATGTCAGCCTGCCCATCTCTGTCAGCTGGTTCATGAAGCCAGGCTACTATCTATGTGGGACAGTTCCGTGTTTGGAAATACAGCATAACCCTGCAGTACACTCTGCAAGGTCCTTTCCCTTTATGCAGCCAGAGCTTCCCTGCCAGGAGGCTGCCAGGTTTCCAGATGAGTCCTCCCTCTGGCTGAGCTACATAAAAAACTCATAGGAGACCATCTTCAGAGCCATTTTTGTGAGAGCGTACCCCCCATGACAGGTGAAGATGAAGGATGGAGTGTCAGTGAGTACCTTCCTGAGTCTCTCAGCCTGGGGCAGGGCATGTGTGCAAAGCAGGCTGTGGGGCACTGAGCACAGCAGCAAGAAGACTTGGCCATGCTCAGGGTCAGTAAATGTCCCCAAACTCATGCTAGCATCCTCATCTCTGCAAAACTCATCCCCATCCTAACAGACCTTTGGCCTCTTTCTCCTCTCAGGAAGGTGATATCGTCTGTCTGCCCCTGCTGAGACCACTGCACATGGCTGTGGTAGGATGCCATACATTCACATCCTTCCTCTGCGTAGAGACGGGTAGGAAAAGGCAGAAAGACCTGGTGCAGTGCTCAGAATGGTTTGTTCTTAGCAGGGCTGAGTTTCCCACAAAGAATGTGGCCATAAATTTTAAATGTAACAAATGTGCTCTCTCACTGAGATAGACCATCCCCTGAATAAAATGTTAGGCTGAAAAAAATTGAATATTCATTTCTACTAAAAGATTGAGGAATTACTCTTTAGCAAATACAAATGAAAAAAAAAGTCCAACCACCTCTTTTATGTAAAGCGTTTGAAGGATGTCTATAAACAAGTCAAATCGTAAAACAAAACTTCATTGTACCTTTACATGCACAGGTACAGTTATCATTGATTTTTATGAGATACAATTAATAAAACAAGTGATATTTCTGTTGAACAACAAACTGCTTGCACATAATGTAGACAGCCATGTTATATTTTGAACTAAACCAAAACCCAACAATTAGATTTTAGATATAATTGTCCTAGGAAGAAGAGTCAAAGAGGGAGTTTTTCCTATGAGCTGTTGTTACGAGATTGGGATCTTCCCTTTCTCTACAAGATGCATTAACCTCTGCTGCAACTCGTTGTGCAAGTACAATTCTTCTTTTGATCCATTAGCAGAATATGCAGCAAGTAGGTCTATCTCACTGCCAGGCTTAGTCACATTAATCCTGGCACTTGTCATTAGGCATTTACATGCAATGTTATCCATCCTCTGTGTGGTTTGCTAGACAACAGAGGGTCAGAATACATATTTATCACTCAGGATAAGTGAATTCTTACTCTTTGAGGACTCCTGTAGTTGAACTGAACCCCGTGAGCCACATGCCTGATTTGATTGCAATGCAGGTAGACATTGTGAATATCTTGTTGAACAAATCAGTCTGGTTTCTTGAGACAAATTCTGTTTCTGAAAATATTTGTATTAAATATTGTTTTAAAGTTTCTGTTAGTACTCAGGAAAAGTGCTGGTCAAAGCTTTTGAATTCAAAAGCATAACTCACCAGGCAGAGTGCACTAAAGATGCCTGCCTAGAGTAACACTGGTACCAGTGGCAGTACTACGATGAAATTCTTACAGTTGTTGTCCTTCTTTTTGTCAGTTCTGTAATATAATAATTCTATAAAATATTAAGTTTGCCACCACAAAAGAAAGCATTTTCCACTACCTCCAAATATTTTGATTACATTTTTAAGCCAGCTTAACATTTCTTTTAGCTCAAACAAAACAAAACAAAACAAAACCAAACCAAAAACAACAAGAGGAAGTGTTGCAACAGAACAGTATTCACCTCATTATTTTTGGAAACAGATTTTATGCATATGCATCACAGCTGCAGAAACAGGCAAATTTTAGATATGTCACCACAGTGCATCACTTTGCATTGCCTTTTGCCTATTTGAAAGAAGAGTGTCTTTGGAAGTGCTTAGAGCCCAAATCCTTCCCTTTGTAAGAACAGCTACTGTGAGTCCAGTTATTAGGTTTCACAGGGGGAAAAGTGTAGAATCTTTGTAGAAATGTCAGATATTATCAAATAGCTGGGGACCCAACTATGTTCTGTAACACAGTTCCCCATGTCTGTGATATTTTAGATCAGAAGCTTTGGTTTCTAGCAGTTTAATATAGTTTTTTGTTTGTTTGTTTGTTTTTAAAGTTTTTATTAACTTACAGATGAAATCTTTTTGCTTATTATGGTATTTAATTTGCTTTGTGTTGTTGCTAGTCCTCCATGGATCAACCACCAGCCATGATTATGCAGTGCTTCAGCAACACACAGTGCACAACATGCACCTGAGCAGGGTNGTGCTTACCCTAGTCAAGGACTTTTCAGCTTCCCATGCTCTGCCAGGGGCACAAGAAGCTGGGAGGGAACACAGCCAGGACAGCTGACCCAAACTGGCCAAAGGGCCATTCCATACCACCTGATGTCACGCTCAGTATAGAAACTGGGGGAGTTGGCTGGGGGGGCAGCGATCGCTGCTCGGGAACGGGCTCGGCATCGGTCAGCGGGTGGTGAGCAATTGAGTTGTACATCACTTGTTTTTTATATTCTTTTATCATTATTATTATTATTATTATTTCTCTTTCTCTGCTGTCCTATTAAAATGCCTTTATCTCAATCCACAGGTTTTAGGGGTTTTTTTCCTTTCCAGTTCTCTCCCCCATCCCACTGGGGCGGGGGGAGAGTGAGCGAGAGGCTGTGTGGTGCTCAGTTGCTGATTGGGGTTAAACCACAACAAGTAGATACAATCTAATGTTGTCTTTAGATAATGTTAAAAATAAGGACATGAACTCAAAAATTTGATAAGTATTTCTCTTCTGCCTTTAAAACAAACGCCCCAAATGTTACACTTCTGACTATTCATTGACATTTCCAAATGCTATCACCTGATAGAAATGGATTTGAAATGGTTACTGCGATTTCTTTTGCTACTGCTGGATAGTTAAAATTATAAGTTTTTGTCCTGAAACCATGTTGTAATAAAACCTTCATTAGCATGTTCTTAGTATATCTGTATTTCTTGGCAGTTACATTTCTTAATGTAAAATCTACATTATTAATTAAATAGCTCTTTTTTAGTATTTGTTTATTAGTTTTTTGTATCGTGTTGTTGACTGTGTCATTTAAAGCAGCAGAACCATTCTGTTACTGCTGAGTAACAGCTTTTTGATGGCATTATGGTCTTAATAGTATCAGCTGTCATTCATGTCTTGCTGGAAGTCTTGCTTCCAAGCCTCTTTGTTCAAAAATTTTTCTAACTTTAGGATGCTAGCCTTTTTTACTAGTTGCCTAATTAAAGTTCCAAATGATTTAGACACGTGTATAATTTGGGTTACATAATATGACATGTAGGTATCATAGAGTATATATGTGCTTTGTAGACAAGAAGAAGGTTTGCTGAATTGGCCAAGCTGAGAAATATGAATTAGTTTGGTGAAATAGTATCTTGTGGCAAGACAGTGCTTCAAGATCTGTGAGATTTTTGCTGCATGTTATATCATGAATCACAAAATTTCTGTCTTGTTATCTCCATCTCAGTAATGCATGGTGAAAAAAAGTCTGAGCCCTTCTGGATTCCCTTTTTTGTGTTTGGAAAGTAGTTATGCTTCATTTTACTCTTGGTAAAAGAAAAATATTCTTTCATATATTCCCTGCTTTATTACACTTTATTGACAGAAAACTCCATCTGGTTTAAAAAAAAGAAACAAACCTGATCCTGCAAAAACATCTCCAGAAGTGACCTAAACTGTAAAATTTTAAATTACACTTAGGTCACTTGGCAAGATAAGATTTGCAACTAATATAATTTATTAGAACAGTATGTCTAGATTAGTTGGTCTGTTAAAATGTGTTACTTCTACAAACCTTTTCCTGCCTGCATTGTTAGGCTGTTAGGGTTAGAGAAAAGTATCATTTGGGTTTAAATAGTATTCTTGGTTGTCAAGTAATATTATATACTTATTAAACTGTCAGTTTATTAAATTTTTTTTTTCATTTCATTAAATATAAAAAGAAGAACATTTTTTTGAGCTGGCCATGGGAGTAAATGGGTCATTGTCCTGATGCAGGAAGAGAAAGATTCATTTTCAAGCTAATACTGCAACCAATGATGGCAGATGCTGAGGTTTGTTAAACTGTGGACCCAATTACCACATGGTGTAAATGGATGGATGGTGTAAATGCCAAAAGTTTACACAGGTTCAGTAAGTTTTAAGACAAAGTTACAGAGGAAAAATCTCACAGGGGCTATAAAGTAAATATCACCTCCAACTGGTGAACCTTCAGAGCTGCAATTTTAAGATACCAGGGAAATATTCAGGGGAAACATCACTAAATTAGGCAGGCAGCTGCTAGCTGGATACCACGATAATGTGAATCCATGGTTCCAGGACTCACCACGTACATCCATGCAGACGCTTCTGTTTGGGTGCATCAGTGCTGTGAGCTTGGCTCACTCCCTGTTTCACTCACCAGCTCTGCTCCCATTGTCATCCATGCTGACCTCTTTTCTCCCGGGATCCCCAGGAAGAAGCACTGGTACTTGCAAAGACATGTGGGTCAGCTGGCAGGAAAACCAGCTCCAAAACAAGAAATAGCCTGGGTAGGGCAGCTCTGGGATTTATGGGGGGAGGAAGGTAGGAGTGAGGAGAAAGGAGTGGAGTGGAGATGTTGACTCTTGGAGACGTATGGTTGATGCCCACAATCCTACTCTGGGAGTTGAATGAGCCTCTTGATTAGGGGCAGCCTACATATATCTTTTGTGACTAATGCTTTTTCTATGGAGAGACACCGCCTGCTCTGATAATGTGCAGGGAAATAAGAAGAGATTGTCATTACCTGTGTGAAGTGAGTGCGGGGAAAGGGGAGAAAAGCAGATGCAAATCAGATCTTCTTTGACTTTTGTAGGGGCAAGAGTCTGCCAAAATTCTGCTCTGATGCTCTTTCAACACTAGCTGGACTCACACAATTGTTTGACATCTTACCTTCCTGATGCACTGTTGATGACAGTGCCAAACTGGCCACACAGAAAGCACAGGGCTGCAGCCTCTGGCCTCCCAGGTCTCTCTGGCAGGAGTCCTCTGTCCCAGAGGTCTTTGGCCAATGGTTCTACCTCACAGACACATGCCTTCATTGAGTGATGCTCCACACCGGAGAAAGAAGCAGGCTGCTGGTGGGGTGGAAACAGCGTGAGAAGATGTCAAGTATGATCATAGTGGCAAATGCAGGGGCAGCAGATGCAGCAGCAGTGAGTAGGGAATTGACTGCGTGAGCATTAAAGAGAGAAACCCAGGTGTCAGCTTCTGGAGTCTGAGGCAATGGTCATGTGCAAGATGCAGGGCACATGAGCCTTGGCAATGATGCGTCCAGGTGTGCCGGTGAGCAAGGAAAAAGGGCTTTTTTGGGATACGTGCCAAGGCAAATAAGTCTCCAAGTGCTACAGCATGTCTCTGCAGACTGTTCGTCTCCAAGTGCTACGGCTACTTGGAGAGGAACAGTCTGCAGAGACATGCAGGTTATGCTGTGTAACTTGGCCTAAGAGGCAGGGATCACTCAGTGTGTGCTTACAGGCCACTATGTTGGTTTTACATTTCCTGAAACAACCCAGCATGCACCTGCTCCAGCTCAGGTTCATCTTTCTGGAATACATACACAAAACGCCAAGTAAAATTTCAGTAGCAGCACAGTGGGGCTTGAAATTATCTGTAACTAAACAATGCTATATGCACTGTTTAACTAGAACCTCTTCTGCATGCCTTTGGCATGTGAAATTTGGAGGAAATATGAAAGAAAGCTGTTACTGTAATTTAGATTAAAAGTTCAGAAAATTATTAATAAGCAGTTTTATGAGTAAAAGTCCTCCAAGAAACATCTAGAGGTCAAGCTTTTAAATGAGGTTCACTTAAAATAGGACGAGGGGTAATGGCCTCAAACTGTGCCAGGGGAGGTTTAGATTGGATATGAGGAAAAATGTCTTCACTGAAAGAGTGGTGAGGCATTGGAACCGGCTGCCCAGGGAGGGGGGGGAGTCACCATCCCTGGAGGTATTCAAAAAACATGTGGATGTGGCACTCCAGGACATGGTTTAGAAGACATGGTGTTTTAGGTTGATGGTTGGACTAGATGATCTCAGAGGTCTTTTCCAACCTTAATAGTTCTATGATTCTATGATTCCAAAAGTGGCTGGGATACCATGTCTTAATTTCTTTTTAAATATACAACCCCCCTTACTTTTGCCTTCAGATTAAGAATAAATTTCAGCTAAAATAAGTAGTCTAAGACAACATTACAAAGAAGTATAAATACAGCTTTATAATGGAAAATTACTGCAATGTAGAGAGGTTTCTGTCTGTCTTTAATCTTTTCAAGAGAGTGTTATATTTATATTAAAAAACAGAAGTAAGTAACAGCCATGCATCTCCGTAATAAATTATGTTTCTTTAACTGATACACCTGCTTCCTGCCCCTCTCTACTTTCCTTCAATGTTCACCCTAACCCTTGAAATTCCTTAGTGCCTTGAAAAGTAACTAACAAAAAGCAACTACTATGAAAAGCTACATCAAGCTACCAAGAACAAGTTTTTAGCTACTCCCAGCTTTTCAAAAGGTCTAGGCTAAGACAGTCTTGCACAAGTAACAGCTTTTTTATGCTTGAAAACTTTTACTTTACTCATTTGTTTATCTCCTAGAATGAAAACAAAGATCTCAAACCAATTCCACCCCAAAACCATATTCACAAAAACTTCAAGTTGAGCGTATAGTTAACACATTAAAAATAAATAATGAAAACAAGCATTATAAACTTAAAATACTTAATTGCCACTATCATACATGAAATAAAGTCAGATGTGTGAAGGCATGGAAATGTACACAAATGCCACAAACCTTTGCTGGGACTGTATTACAGTATCACAATACAACTGAGAATAATCTTTAATGTTATGGTGAATGAGCTATATAGTTTCACAAACCCTTTTTTAAAACATCACAAACCTAGAAGGAAACTGTATACTATCAAGCATATCATGCTGGGTTTTGCAAAAGGTCTTTGCAAGTTTCAGGAACGTGTTTTCTCGGTGCTAGTTTAACTAAAGTCAATGTACAGGGTACAGTTGTTTCTTCTGAGCTTGCTTTGATGTTGGAGCTGATATTTCTGGTTTAAAAAAAAAAAAAAAAGTTGTTTGCAAAAGCTTTGCAAATGAGAATATTAAAGAAGAAATATGTCTGATCCCTCTTTAAGGAGAAAGATAGACCAGACCAAACTGAACAAAATAAACAAAAGACTGTAAAATGTAGCTTCAGCACGCTTCATTTACATACATTATCATTCTCCCCCCCACCCTGTCATTTCTCCACAGTGCTGTCTCATCCTGTGGTGAGATTAGGAACAGTAATCAGATGAAGAAAGGGATATCATGAACATAGCAAAATAGTTATGAAGTTCATGTATAACAATCATTTGTATATGAAGTATATCAAAATAACAAAAATCCTGATTATGCTGTCAGTTATTCTGTTAAAAGCTAATAAAACCCTCTGCTGAAGCTGATTCATTCTTATATAACTAACTGGAAGCAGATTTAACTGTAAAGAAGTATTATTAGACATATTTATAATACAAGACAATAGTAATTTTATATTCTTCATATGGAACTGTATGTATTTGTATTCTTCAGAACATCTGTCACAGCTGAAGATACTCCATTTTACAATGAAATAAGGTTTCACATTATAGATACATTATAATTATGATGATAAAAGCTAGAATAAGATCATAGATCAATGCAATAACATAGGTCGCAAAGGACCTCTGGTGTCATCTGGCCCAAACTTCTGTTCAGAGTGGGGTTGACTTTGAATTGCGATCTAGCTCTGAAGTTTGATTACATTGTATATGGACCTGTCTGGTTGAGTTTGGAGCATTCCCTAAAGAAGGAAATTCCACAGCCTCCCTGGGCAACTTCTTCTGGTGTCTGATCCCCTTCACTGTGAATTTGTTTTCCTAATATCAAATGGGAATTTTCCTTCTTTCAACTTAGGCCTGTTGCCCATTTTCCTTTTGCTGTCCACCTCTGAGAAGAGTCTGACTCTGCCTTCTCTGTAACGTCCTGGTAGGTAGTTGAAGACAACGATGAGTTCCCCTCTTAGTCTTCTCTTCTTAAGAGATCCCTTGATGCTTCATACATGTGAAGAGAGAATGATTGTTTCTAACTTCTTTTGAGTGTACATGTTTCTAAAACTACATTTTGCAAGCCTTCCTCCTTTAAATACCAGGTGGTACAGACCACTCTACTAAACTTGTGAGTCCCTAGATCTAAGTAAATTCCCTTTAGCCCCATATTGGTAATCTCATGATGGTGCACTCCGCAGCATGCTAAACTTTGATGGCTGTACCTCATTTTGTGTTCAATAAAAGATAACATGAGAGATCATTAGAGTAACTATGTCAGATTAAATGTATTTTCTTGTACAAAAGTCAAGTCCCTTCAGGAATCATTGCAATTTACTTTGTCTCATGGAGAACAATATTTTCCCGCTAGACCTCAACACAAAGGGCCATTACAAAATGTAATTCATATTTCATATGTTCAGAAACGTTCAGTACAAATTACAAATGGAGACTTTAGTGAAGTATTTATGTACTGTTACCAACAAGATATGTATAAATAATATGTGTCCCAGGGCTCCAGCCTACACCGCTTACATTTATTTGTTACAGAGTGCACTTATACTTTGCAGTTAAACATAAGGTAAGTCATGTTGCTTCTTTGAAAACATAGAAAAGTGCAGTGGACAAAACCATTATTGTTTCTGAGATTTTTCAACAGCTGCAGAATGAAGAAGGTGTCGCACACTGCTTCACTGTTAAAACAGCAATACCCTACCCAAACTGCAATAGCCTCTTCACATAACTTCACCTCTTTCACGCTGAAAAACTTGAGGCTATGTGGGTACGTTTGGAGACTAAAATGAAGCCCTTAGAGAGGGCCAGTGAAAATCACACCACCGGTTACCTTTGTGTCCTATTTTGAGTACCGGCACAGGTACGTGTACTGGTAAGGAAGTGGCACGCAGCTTTTGCGATGACCCCCCTGCCAGATGGCATTTCCATTAGAAGGGGTTACGCAGGGTTACATTTTTCGTTTGTGATTAAGCATTTTCAGTGTGGGGACAGTTTTCTGTAGAGTCCAGAACATGCAAACACAATGTTTTAAGTAGTAAAAAGTTTATAGAGCTTGTGGTCTTTGAAACAAAAAAACACAGGTCAATAAAAACCCCACGTGGCAAAGTTTTCTTGCACGACAGTTTGAACGCTATTGCGTATGTTGATAATTTTACCCTGTTAGACCTACTAGAGAGGACCAGAGCACTATCTTCTCATAAAACGGTAGTGTTTGGGGTATTTTTTAAAGTTTCTATTTGGTTGACACTGGTGCATCCAGAGGTAATATTCTGTTAGACAGAATCACCAGGCAAATGGTTTTCTGTTTCAGGATTATTCTGTTGTTCTTGCTATTGTGCTTTTTTGAAATCATAGTTTATATTAGGTTTAGTAACAAGACAGTTTACAACTCCATCAACATTTGAGTTTTGCAGTTCTTGAATTTCAGTTTCAAACAAATTGTGAGCACTGAAAATTATAGCAGGATCAAGTCAGGAAAAGCAGAGTATCTGACAACTATAATCTCATATTTTCACTGCTCAGCAATTATAAATTCAAGAAAGTAGACATCTCATCCTGCAATATTAATCTTGACTCACACTCACTAGCTGTTACTGTCACAGTATTTTTCCTTCATTCAGGTGAGTCACCTATCAGGGACCACATTAATGTTTCTCTTCCAAGAATATGATAGTCAGTAGTGCAGCTAAGCAGCAGGGTGGTACAGTGTCTAATTCCTAAATCTCATTCCTAACTTTACTTTCAGATTGCACAACAGAGACAATTCTTCCTGATTTATCCTACACAATTTTGACAATCTCAGGGAGTCTGGATCAGCGTGGAGGCACAGCATATCAGCACCATTTGTGACTATTTTTTGTGTTTTGTGGGGGGACAAAAGCAAAATAATATCGCTCTTTTTATTTGGGCATGCTGACAACTCTAGTGCTCTCCTTGCACACACATGCTGGTAGTGGTAATGATTTGCTAATCTCCTATGAATCTTCCAGGAAGAAAAAACAACTAATAAGGCTGTTCAGTATACATGATTAAAAGAAGAGCAAGTTGCACTAGAAATGGAAGTAGCACTAAGACTCATACCAAATTATTATCTCCACTCACGCTGTCCATATTTTTAAGGGGTGTGGGGAAACTGGAGAAAACAATCAAGTTCAAGAGCTGGAAAAATACTGTAAAATACAAAATTTGAAGGGCTCAATTAGTTTATCAAAAAGAAGACTAAGAAGTGATATGAAGGCAGTATGATTAAAGGGACAAAATATCCAATAACAAAGGATTTTTTTTAAATACAGTGTAGAAGTATATAATAAAAAACAGAAGTTAAAAATAGGCAAATTCAAATTACCATGGGAAGCAATGGATTTTCCACAGGGAGGGAATTAATTGGATCCAATTTCAGCACTTTCTGTTACAGGTGGTGGAGAAACAACATGATCATCGCATAGTCCCCCATAGTCTTAACATTTCTGAGGTTGATAGAGCTGAGAAAGTTGAAGGGGAGCTCAGTTGTTCCTACGCAACTGAAGTGGGAATCTTTTAAAAGACATCACTTGCTTACTTTTTAATAACAGTCAATTTTCTTCCTGAACCACAATACCTATGCGCATCTGCTACAGTGTAATCCTAGTGCAACGTAACAGTGGTGATTTCTGTCAGGAACAAGAACATGTGATGTAGATGTGAGATGAAACAGAAGTTTGAACCATTTTGCAGAAGATAACAAAAATGTAGAAATAGGTAAATAAACACTATGGTGTGATACAGACATTCCATGTTACATGGAAGCAAGCAAACTCTTCCACCAAAGTGTCACTGCTAAAACAGGCAATAATACCCTTTTAGGCTTCATCTTGGTTAGTGATAAGGACATTTAAGTAAAATAGAAAACAGAAAGAAAACTTAGTTTAGTGTTCACAAGTCAATTCAGTTTTAGCTGAATGTAAGGCTAAACATGAACAGACCTGTAGCTAATTAAGATAAACTTGAATAAACAAAGGGAACTGGATAGCAAATCCAGGTAGAATGAAGTCTCAGGGCCTTCAACATCAAGCCCAAGGTGCCAAGGTTATTAAAATTTGTCTGAAACAGATGGGAAAAAAATCATGGAAAAGGACTCCAGAGCTAACTGGATGAATAGTCATCTCAAGAACGATGTTAAGAACAAGAAGAGACTCAACGTGAAGTAGACCTTGCAAAGACTAGTAAAACAAATGACAAAGGACTAAAGAAGAAGTAGTAAAGCTTCTACACAGTGACTATTTAACCTCTAGATGGAAGGCATTTTCAGTTTAGTATCAAAACTAAGTGAATACTTTGACTCAGTTTCAAATAATGTGATGTTTTAGTGGGAACAAAAGGAAGATAGAAAGTGTTAATAAGATTATGGAAACATAAATAGCTTCAGTTGAGACAGGAGTAACACTCAGGAAACATTACTGCATTCAAGCTACAGGGTATCAAATAATCTGAGATTTCTCAAAGAATTGCAAAGGAATCTCCATTTAAAGCACCACAAGAGAGATTTTTCAACCGTCTTGCAATCAGAGGAGGAGAAGGATGTTGAGGTATGAACTGGTGTTGGGGTGACTGAAAACATGATTAAAAAATAGTGAATGTAGTGCCTGTTTTACAGAATGAAAAAAAAAGTGACCTAAACCAATTGCAGGCCTGGAAACCTCATCTCAAAGGTATATTAAACTTTATAAGAATTTCTGAAAGAACACATGAAAAAATGTAGAAAGAAAAGAGAAAATGTTACAAAGTGCAATAAGAACAAATTAAAACACAATCCTCTGGGACTGACCTGTTGAGATTGATATATAAACAAACAAAGAGCGCAGATTTTGTCAGTTTGATTTGCATTAGTGGACCTGAAGAAGCGCCATGTGCGAAACCTCAAGCAAAATTGAGAAAATGGGAGTTATTGGAGAAAGCATGAGGGAGGTAGGAAGCAAGGAAAATAGGTGAGCAAAGACCAGAAAGGGTAGTGCAGAAAGGGACTGGTTACAATAAAAGGCTGAAATGTTACTAATTAGGCTCATGAACTTTGAGGTCAACCTTATTTAATATCTTCATGATTGAACATCACAACTGTATCAGAATTATCCTGATGACACTGGTACAAATTCAAAAGCTCCATCAATACTGAAGACTTCTGGAATACTACAAGGTTGAGCGGTAGAGATGGATAGGGGCTAGTGACATTGCATGTGGACATTGCAAGACTTTACCCAGTGTACCGCAGGTGATTCTTCTCACCCATGCCCCGAAGCAGTAAATTGAAACTGGAGAGGCTACTAAGAAGACTAGAGAAACAGAGAATCCATCTTTATGGAAGGGGCATTGCAGAAGGCTGACTTGTTTATCTAAGTAGACTGTAGTGTGGAGGAGGTTATGATTGTGATCTATAAATATATCAAGGGTGTAAACACAGTGAAGGGAAATAACTATTTAAATTAAAAGGCAATGTTGGCATAAGAAGAAATAGACATAAAAAGATTATAAATGCATTTAGACCTAAAATTAGAAGAAGGCTCCTAAGCATTGTCCTAGTTCTTCCAGATAATTTGTTGCAGTTAAAAAGACCAAACTTTGAAATGAAATTTATTTCATTTATTAAATCATTTTTAGGATACAGTTGTTTGTGATATCAAGAGCTAGGACTCAAGAAAGGTCCTAGTCCTATGTAGATTCTAGGGAACCATACGTAAAATCTTTTTCAGTTACAGGAACAGAGTTATGGTTACAGGACAGTATTTATATGCAACATCCTCTGTGTTTCTAGGAGTATAAGCACCTGCTCTTATTGAGGGACAAAAGTAGATTTTTTTTTCCCCAGGGTGGGAATAAAGCTAAAAAAAAAGTGCATTTATTACAAAGGCATGCAGTTTGCCATGCTTTCTGCCTCTGAAGCTTATGAATGTATTTCTTTACTTTTGGAGTTCTTTGTAGTAGAAGTTGTTTGTTCCACAAGAATAAAAAACTGGCTACAAAGTTAAGACTGGACTAGAAAGCGCAAGTGTAACATCAGACAAAGACATCTAGTACAGACGTGCATTTGGTAGAAGGTAGTCTGTTTGGGGCCAGTTGTGTCTCATGATGTAGTTCCTGTATCTTTTATAGCTAGATCAGTGACATACGTAGTGCAACAGCCTGTGGAGAAGCACCAGAATGAACTACAGACTCAGGATTACTTGTAGGACTCCGTGTTTGCCTTTCATGCAGTGAAGGTATTGTGAGAAGTTGTGGGGACTATGAAGTCAGTATCGGCTGTGAAAGACTACTGAGGAGGGTGACCAGTGTATCCTCTGAGATCCAAAGAATAATGGAACAAAAAATGCAAGGGATAAATTATACCTGTTATCTGGATGACCCTAATTACAGGGAAGAATTCAGAAAGACCTTTAAAGAAAGCTTGAAGGAAGTTCTGAAGAAATTTCAAAATTTACTGGGGAGATTGTATAAATTCAGAATGAGACCATGCCAGCTCGACAGAGTATCTCAGAACCTCGAGGGTTTGTAAGTGTCTATTTCAAGCTGCTTTTTCAAAAATAATTTCAAACATATAAGCTTTAATCACTCCAAGATCTGGCTTAATTCCAATACCACTGGTGCAGACTTACAGGGAAGTCAGAGCAATGCAGCACATGTCATTGGCTCCAGAGATATGGCTTCTACGTGCACCTCCTGAGCTGGGGGAACAAGTAAGGCTCATCCACCATGCTGGGACAAAATTTCAGTTTGTGTTTTGGTTTTCTCTTTAGGACAGCAGTGAGGATGGTGTTGTGCCCTCAGGAGTAATGTGTGA
>VZTL01026435.1:0-26311 GCA_013400535.1 Scopus umbretta
AATTAAAAATAAAAAAGGCAAAACCACCCACCTTTAGGACAGGAATGCGGAGTTAGCTTCCTGTAGATCCCTGCTGTGAACATCAGCTGTGTTTGCGGTGGTTTCTCCGTGGCCATACCCAGCTGTAAGGGAGCCCTCGGTAGCGCCGGTGGTTCAAGCGCGAGGTGCCGGTGCGCCTGCGGCTGGGCAGGAGCCGGTCGCGGTGGTGTGGGTCTCTCCCACGGCGAGTGGGCTTGGCTTTCACCGGGACCTCCAGAGCAATGTCATGAATAATCGCTCTGCACCACTAAGCGTTGATGCAAAGGACCTGCAAGAATAAATGGAAATCTGTTGCGGTCTTTTCTGAATTTTATTTGAGAAACACAATTTCTCAGTTGATCTACGCAATTTTATTTCTGTGTTTCGTATGCTGGCTGTAAGAAGAGAATAACTCATCTTTGCCTCTCTTTCCAGGAGGCTTATTTCTCCTGCTCATATTTCTCTTTGTGATGTGGAAGGAGTTTGCCGCTGATTTTCAGAAGTACATCCTTCTGGAGAGAAGTGAGAAGTGCATGGACGACGTACCCGTGCACGTGCATTACGGGTGGTCGTTCATGTTCGCTGCAGCAGGGGTGCCCCTGGTTTTACTTTCCGGACTCCTCTTCTACCTGGTCGGCAGAGACATTATGAAGTCCCTGGAGTAAGACGAATTTGGAGAAGGCCTTTGAGAAAATTGGTGATGCCTCTTGTGATGAAACCTACACAAGTTTTGAGGACTAGATCATTTTTGTAGCTATAATTGTCAGCATACGTGCATGGTTACATTCATTCTTACGTGGAGGCAGGGATGGAGCGCTGAATATCCAACGACTGTCAGTCCAAAACCAGCCCCAGCTGAAAGTCCAGCTTCAGCATTTTGACACTTTGGAGAAATTTAGGTGTGTCTATGGGCTTTGCATCAGTTTTCTCTGCAGCCCAGGGAAGAGCCTTCGCTGCGAAAAGCAGCTCCCCCGGCTGTCAGCAGAGCCCTCCATCCATATTCAGCAGAGCTGGAGTTTTATGGTGTTCCCAGCATCCTTGTTTCTTGTAAAAGGTAATCGAATCTGGCTGCGACGGTATATGCTATAATGTCTATTTCTGAAAAGCAATTAAGGATGATTTTTTTTTTTTAGTTGGCTCTAATTGACGTCAAAGGACAACGATTTTAATGGGATGTCGGGAAACATGAGAAACTTTTTTTTTTTTTTTTGTTGAAAGCCCTGATTCTGAAGATACAAATGTACCTGGACCTAACTTAACTTTCAATAAGTGAATAAACCAATTTCTGTGGCATGAAACATAACAGGAATTAATTAGTATTTCTTTATAGCACCACATTGTTCTGCATTTAACATTTAACCCAGACACCGTGTTGTGGGGATTCTCAACCCCAAAACTGAAGGATGGTCAGAGTTGGGGGGAAAAGGAGTGGGAACAATAGCACTCTTAATTTTTATTTCATTTGTTGTGGTAGACCATGGGGCCTTGTGGTATTCTACAGATGTAGCGCAAGAGTCAGCTCCAAAAAGACAAATGATATACCATTTAGATACTTTTAAATTCTTGCAGTTGCTCCAGCCTATGTTGTCTGACAGACTACAGCGGTCCCACTAAGACTAATGCATGCTAATTTTATACCAAACTATCGAGGTACAGGCGGTGAAGTAATTTATACTGTATATGCAGAGGTTTGTAAAGACGCTTGAGAAATGACAAAGACTTGATCTTGTCATGTTTTTCAGGCTGGGTCTTGATGCTTTGAAGTAGTTTGTTGGGCCCTTGCTTGCTGAAGTAATTTGCATAAATTTTAAATCAAACTTCCTAAAAATGCACACTTTTCTCATGAATGTCATAGTTTGTGCTAAACATATATCTCCCAAGCTTTATGTCATAGTATTGACTCAGTATAGTTAATTAATAATGTAATGTAAATCTCTTCTAGAAAGCAGTGAAGACTGTTGGCAGTATAAAAATGTTTGTTAATGCTCTTCCTAAAATATTATTCAAGTCTGGCATTTCTTTCCTTTTGGAGCAAGTTCTAATTATTCTTTTACAAGATTCATGGCGTACATAGAGGGAGAAATTGTAATTCCCACATGTAAAGATTAGTTCTTTCATATGACTAAGAGGCTTGGTCTACAGTTCTTAAGCAAAATTCACACTGTTTTCCCTTAATAGAAATTTTGTTTGAATAGAATTGATACATACAGGTAAAAATCATGGGTTTTTTTTCCCAGTGAATAGAAGTTTCATGGCATTTACAAATATGCAGATATTTCAGTAGTTTTTTTGGCCATTCTAAACTGTTTGTTTTTTTTTTCATGATATCTCCTTGGGTAATGCCTGTGCCCCATCAGTTCTTCAAGTGATAATTTCTCACTGTAAATTCCCTTTGAATAATTTTTGTCATTTAATTATCTATTCAGTGTAGAGATGAACACTTATGGTCACAAAGAATAAAAGTATATAATCCAGGAGCAGAAGAGGTCAAGATTTACAGTCACTTGCCTTTCACTGATCCCATAAAACAATCCAAGCATGCAGAAATGATGATTCCATAAGAGACACCAGGGCAGAAGAATGAGAATGCAGCAAGAAATCCATCAGACTTATTGATATCTGTGAAGCTGAGGATCCCTGAATTTGTGAATGTAGAAGTGAGTTTTATATTATAGAATGAAATATTTATTAACTTTCTCCATCTGTTCTTTAAAAAATTTAGTTTAATGTCATCAAGGCATTTATGGAATACATTTAGCTTAATCATGCATTCATGCCTTAGGGAGTAAACCATCCCTGGAGACTTGCTCATTCTGGATCAGCTCTAGAACAAGCAATAATTTAAAACTCCATCATTCTTTTGAAAAACACATGAATTTGAGTCATTCTTGAATGGAGGTGTGTTTTTTTTTTAAAAAAAACCCCTCTGGTATTGAGCATACTCTAAGAGTCACAACAATACAGATACAGAGAGTGAGATTATAGCCTAGCATAACTAAATTAATTACCACCTCCATTAAAATGCAACTTTTGTAGCCAGCACAAGTGTTAACCAAACACATCATTTTGGTGGACTAAAGAGTCTAATTCCTTAGCTTTCAAGTTTCTTGTGGCAAATATAACTCAAGCAGACAAAATTTTGTGTGAGAATCGGCGTTTCTGGAGGAGAAATTTCAAAAACCAAGCTAATGGACTCAGTGGTAGGGTTTGAAATTGCAGAAACCACCATCTCTTTCATCTGTTGAATGTGAAGTTTGATGAAAGGATATTATAGAGTAGTGACAAGGACCTAATTCAGATCCAAGTTTTGTCATTATAAATCATGAGTAATTCCAAAGACTGCAGTAGACCCTTATCACTGTTAAACATCTGTAAGTCAGATCAGAACCGGGACTAATAAATACATTCAAAAATGCATAATTAAAACAGTGATTTCACATCACTCTGATGAATTTTAGTCAAGGATTTCTTCAAGGATGCTTTTCTCACATTAGCATTTGACGTTAGTAAGCAATGAATAATTCCATTTTTTCTTTCCAACATCTGGGACACTTCCTGCCTTATTTGCTACTTACTGAACACTCTGCAGGAAATATTAATGAATCTTGGGTGTTAAAATACAGGCCCTATGGATCATGCTCAGCAGGCAGTTTTGCGTAGTAGAGGCTGTATGTCTTGAGATTAAGAGGCTTGGTTTTGGTAAAGTAAAATATTGGGAGATTTGCCAAACCTGTGGGAGATACAGGGATTTGGGAAGGTTACCCAAAAACCAAGCCCCTGCAGGTCCTCCGTTCAGCTGTTCCCTCGTACCAAGGAGACAAAAATTAATGGTAGAAGTTCTTCCCCTTGGTCAGACCAACTTTTTAACCAGTGATTCAGAAAAGTAATATGTCCCGAGGCTGGGAAGGTTCTGGGTGATGAGCAGCAACCCTGAGGAGACCAGAAGACCAGCACACCATGAGACTATCACTCACTGATGAGCAGCCCAGCTGCTTTTGCAGACCACTGGAGGCCTGGAGGTTTTTTTTCCTTTCTTGGTAAACTATATGGTAAAAATCCACCATCAGAGAGGTCTGCTGGCTCTTCAGAGCAACCTGCAGAGGAGAGCTGGGCTGAGCACCAGAGGCAGGAGAGCTTCCAAAGGAGGAAAGAAATGTCCTTCTGTACTACTGTGAAGTGACCTTGGCAGTTCAACATCTGACCAGGAGGGTGAAAGCACCCTCTACTATGGAAAACAGGTGAATTGGAACTTAATGAAAATTGATTCCAGCTAAGTGTATATAAAAGCCCCTCCAGGATTGTGTACTTTGACCAACAGGATTTACAAAACTTTCTACTTTTTCTTTTTGTCCAGAAGACTCCATCTTATCTGGACAGGTAGTGTTTTCTCCTCGGTTAGACACAGTTCTACTGCCTTGGTGGACTCACATAACACAATATGGACGTCTGCAGAACAAGTATCTGGATCTGAGCTGCTCCCCAAGGCTCCCTCCATCAACCGGGTAACTCATCCTTGCAGCCAGCCCGTGCAACGCAACGGAAAAGTGAAGCGCTCAGGCTTTACATCCCTATGGAAGATTCCCACGGCTAGTGTCCTGGGCTTCCACTGGGCAGCCCAGCTCTCATCCTGCTGAGTCAGCGCCTTCTGAAAGGCCTCTTGTCACTCATCCTGAGCAAACACTGCCTGGGGAAGTGCTGGTGGGAGAGGGCACAGATGCGGTGCGGCAAATGAAGACACAAACAAATTTAAAATAAATAAGAAAATATAAACTAGCTCCATGCTTTGTGCACTGGGCTGTACATTACTGCAGGATTAAGTCCTATCAGCCAGAGTACATTTTACAAGAGTGCACAGCACCTCAATCCTATAATCAATAAGCTGTACATGCTGCAGCACAAAGAGCTCTTATCTGGAATACCACTTTGAATTTAGAGAATTTATTTAATCCCTGATGCCTACAGAGCATCAGTCCTGTCTTCTGGGTTAATTTATTTATTCCGGTGATCTATTTTTAGTCTTTCAAGTACTTGACATTTGAGAAGCAGGGTTTTTTTCCTACTTCCTAAAAAAAACATCTGAATTGGAAAAACTTTATTTACAGAGATGTATTTGTTTCCCAATTCAGTCACCACTCTTTCTTTTGGGAGCCAGAGCCCTGTTATCAATGCTAATAACCATACACTGAATGGACTGGGGAAGGCTCCTTTTCACCCTGCTTGGCAAAGCCTGTTTCTAAATCAATGCTGGACATTCAGCGATCTCCTCTCTTTCTCCTCCTCTTTGTTTTTTTTCTTATGAATATCGTCTCTTCCTCTTAAAAAAAAAAAAAAAAAAGGTCACCTGATTCTGAGGTATAGCCAAGATGCTGTGCTGCATTTAGTTTGGGAATTGTCACGAGTGCAGGCGATGCGCTTGTCTTCTGGAACTTGATATTTCCAGGTATGATCGCTTGAACCCTGGGAACCCAAAAGAGCCAGTGGTTTAACCAGTGTGACTATGTAAATGCCTACTGTTAAAAAGAAATAACAAATGAAAAAATAGTCTACAGCCACTGCTATGATGGTGTAGTGGTGCTTATTATCAGAGCTGTAAAGAATGCACTCTAATTAACCCAACCGGCAGGTACGAAACATTTGGTTCTGGAAGAGTAGATTGAAGCTTTTATAAGCTTCAGGATCTGCAAAGAAGAAAAAAAGTCTCGCCTGACCTTGGCTGACTAGATTAATGATGGCTTCCTAAAAGCTAGAAAAAAATAAAACTAAAGTAGCACAAAGGGCAATTGTGTGAAAAACACAGGGTTAATTATATTTTCCCTCTCCAGTTTCCAATATTTCCCTGTGTGGCTTACATTATAAAAAGCAACAAATGCTGAGAAGAAAGAACCACTCCTAGAATAGGGACATTACCCTGGCAAAATATATTACCAGTCCTCAGAAATAGTTTTGTAGAGTCACAGAACATAATTGTTTTTCCATTTCAGATGTTGTTAGAAATCTTTTGTACTTCTATTTAAAAAAACAGTCAGTGGGAGAAGTCATTCACCAAACCATTCAGAAATGCTGCGCAAATAACATAGGTTGAACCGGCTGCTTTAAAGTCTGAAGTTTTTATTACTGATTAAACCTCATCAGTTACAGGCTGGAATAATTGCAGTGCATGGTGGATAAATGCAGCTCATTCTGAAACAGCGGCATCAATTTTGAATCTGTCCCTGCCAAAAACATAGGGAAATTTAACAATTTAGACAAATCAGCCACTGAATTAGCCCTACTGCTTGCTGAGGTGGAGCCTTCACATCAAATCATTTCTTACGCAGGCAGAGATGCTGCCTCTCAAACCACACACCTCGTTTCCAGTATCAAGGTCGTTACCTCCTGAGTCAAATAATTAGCTCCAAAACCCAACCATTACTCAAATTTATTGCATTGCTCTTGCATCACATCCCCAAAATAACTGCAGGGCTGTTATGTCAGCTGCTTCACGCCTCCCAGCTGGGGCGGGCATTTGCAGCCACTTCGCTCCCGGAGTTTTCATGCTTTCTTGGTGGCATGATTTCCTCTAAGCTTTAAAAGACTGAATCCTGATGCCCTGAAGGTCAGCAGAGGATTTCAGTTGGATCTTCAGGACGATGCTGAAGTGACCTAGGCTTGGGCAAAGAGAACCTTATGGGTGCTCTCTGCAAGGCAGCCGGTGGTTTTTCCCGCAATTTTGTTCTGCAAGCCAAGACCTCTTCTACGTCTTTCCATATGCATTGTGAAAATCCATGTTATACTAACACAAACACACGCACGCACGCACTTTACACATTAAATATATATAAAATGACTGGCTTTCTCTGCAGAGAGCCTCTGCCTGTGCCACAAACACTTCAAAGGCTTCAAAGCAGCGGTGCCTGCAGCGAGGGCTGAAGCTGAGAGCAGAAGTGCCGGTTTCAGCTGACACCGGAGGTTTCAGGATCTTAGGGCATGAAACATTTTTCACTCATTTTAAATTAATTTAATTGGAAAAAATATTGAAGGAGAAATAACTTGAGACATTTTTGAAGGTGGTTTTTTTTTTAAAAAAAAAAAAAAGGAAAAATGCCATTTTGAGATTAAACCTGCCTTTAAGTAGATAATTTTAAATGAAAATATCTTCAGTGTTTAAGAAAGGACTGCAGAGACCCATGCTTTGCAGCCATTTTGGAGAGAAGGTGTTTTTTTTTCTTTCTGTTGCAGCAATCCCACCACCTTGAGCGGCGTCTCCGCTCCAGGGCACAGCCCGATGGCGGTGGTCGGAGCCCTCCGAGGTGGGTGGGTGGGCATCGACTCCAGGCTTCCGTGCTGATGCACTTCTCTGAGCTAATGCATTGGCTCTGCAGGCAAATATTAGACATTTTGAGTATTACACAAGCCAACAGGCTGTCTGTTAGGTGGATGGATTTGGTGTAGATCACAGATAGGAGATGCAAACACCGTTTTATACCAGGATGCAGCAACCTGTACCCAGCAGCGTGGCAGCCGCCTGCACTCGATGCTGCCCACGTAAGGGTGATATGCAGGGAAGAAATTCTGCATTTTTTTACATGTTTTTTTTTTTCATTTATTTATTTCCCCTAATGAAAATGCTGAAAGAGCAGAAATACCTTACTTTGGATAGTCATGACATAGGAATCTTCTCAAGTATTTGCCTATTTAGCTGCTGACTCAGAGGTAACCCCTACACTGTAAACATTTCAGCAAAGAATACACAAGGTTTGGTCCTCTCTTTTGTTTTTTCAGGTTGCCAGATGCTCGGGAGAAGGAGGTGAGTGACCTTGTTTTGTGGCTGCTTTGTAGTGGGACAGGTGAAGATCTACCTGGGACACACGGCTGCTCAAGGAGCTCAGCAAGGGCAACCCCTGTGAAGAAGTGACCACAGTGGAGTTTCCCTGGACTAACCCAAAGAAGGTCGTAAAGGAAGGAGACAAGCCATCCAAGCTTAAAGCATCATTTAAACAAAAATATAACCATTGATATAATAATAAGACTAATTAAAAGGGCGTAAGAACGAGCGTGTGAGCATCATGGGGTGCAGTGCCTCCCTGACCCAGTCCAGGGCTGCATCCCACGGTGCCCATTGCAAGAAAATGAGGACCTGGAGCACAGCTTTCCTGTTTTTCTCAGCCTGTCCGGCAGCTCAGTTATCTGTGATTCCATGTGTCCTCCGTAACCCTGTGCACGCTGCCTTTTAGGCCAAACCCTTGGTTAGGGAAAATCGGTGGAGCGTCACGACTGTATTGATTTAATTGATTGAGAGAGTCAGGCTCTGCCCAGCATCTCATCTCCACTCCCAAGCAATATTAATCGGTGCAAAAGATAACAGCGTGTGCTCCAGTTGCAGGAGGAATAAAGAGATTTCTTCCGTAGGACTCCAAAGAGCGCCCTCGGAAAAGAAAAACTGTGACAGTGTATTTTCTCTTTCTAGCCCTGGGTTTGCCAGCGGGCGCCAAGCTCAGCCTGTGAAGCTCCCTCTGGACCCATTCGCCTGCAGCGCTGCAAGGAGGCTGCCGGAGTTCAAGCAGGTACAGCTGGTTTCCTCCTGATGGCCAGGCTGCCATGGGTTTGGGATTTTATCCCCCGAATGTTATTATTTTTATCCAGAAATGCGATGGAAAATCATGGATGGGTCTCCAGCCAAGGCAGTCACTGAAAAACAATAGCAAAGACATAAAATTTTATGGTTAGTAGATTCTGTTTTTTCACTTTGACAAAACTTGAATGGTTCCTCGTGTACAATGATGACATTATCCGTTATAAACGGGTATCCGCGATATAGGGACCCATAAAGTCAGGGGAAAGCCTGGTTCAGGGAGGCAGGGCTGCTGCAGCAAGCCTTCCTAAACACCTCGAATAACTTGCACTCCTGCAGCAGCTCACCAGCCCAGAGCCACCGTCATTTCCAAACTGTTTTACCAAAGGGCTGGTGTTTCCACCCCATTAACGAGCCACGCACAGGCGGGTTCAGGCTTCTAAAATCAACTCAGACTAAGGAGCTAAGGAGTCTTCTCTCGCTCCTTGCCAAGCTATCGGTGTGCTCCTAGTTTATGCCAGCAATAAATCATTGTTTTGGAGCTGCCTAATGCTCGCTTATCTGCCTTGGCTCGAGAACAGCCAGGAGGGCACGTACGGCCTCGGCTCTACCTTTTGCATTCACCATTTTGAGGGTAAGTAAATACACACGGAGCTTCCATCTTCCCATGCCTTGCACACACAACCGAAGCAGCGCTGGCGCTGGTCAAGGAGAATTTGGCCGTCACCTTCCCACGGGTGCAGAAGTGATGGGGAGCTGCCTTTGGGATGGAGAGCTTGGGAACAGCCCCAGCAGGAACAGATCTTGTGCCTTTCTTCACCGGAACGTGGTTCTGACCTAAATTAAATGCAAAAGTAAAACTCAGGGCAAAAGCTGAATCACTCACTTAATTTAGCGGTGAAATCATAAGTGAAGCACTACCGTACCTGGTGAAGGGTGCAGTGATTTCTAATTATGGATTATACAGCTAATCAGTACCAATCAACATTTTATGATCTTGACTTAATATTTAATATAATGTTAATTATAATTGCTTTTGCCACAAACTGTGTCAAATACTAGGTGTCATTTCCACTCCCGGCATGCCTCCCGGTGCTGGGTGGGCTCTGGGATCAGGGCTGCTGTAGCAGGGAGCATCTCTCCCCCGAATCCCACCCAGCAGCACAAGCCCACCTCCCTGCTCACCTTCCTGCTCTGTCTGCCTTGAGTTGTGATGCTAATTAAGTGGTGGTGAGTCTCAGCATTATTAGAATGGAGTTTTTATCTCACGTAAGTACCTTCCAGCTACAAACAGGGGAAGTTCATTTAATTAAAAATAATTTTAGTGTAAGTTAATGTGAGCACAGTTCAATGACTCTGAAATATGTTTAATTTTTTTTTCCTTTTTTTTTTCTTTCAAAGCCCAACAAGAGGCTGCAGAAAAAAATCCCGATAATCCGGATGATGCATTCAGGCCATTTCTGTGCATTTGTCTCCTCACATTTACCTGTTCTGATTCCCTCCCCATTCCCCCCAAAATGCTGGGCATGATGTTTGGGAGCTCGGTCATCGCAGAAGCTGGAAGGTTTTGGTCAATGAAAACATGGTATTTTAAAGAATTTTTTTTTTTTCTTCTTCTACATTGCTCTTTTTTTATCCTTTCATGACCTAGAAAGATGCAGAGCTCCTGCCATCCCCAATGACCATTTACTTTATGATTTTCAGCTTCCCTGGGAGAGACATCTCAGGAGGGGCACTGCTTGCTCAAAGCGTGGCCAAAATTTTGCAGCAAAGGACTTAGGCAAAACACATCACCTCCAGAAATCCTTTCTGACACTGAACGTTCCACCGCCACGCTGTGTGTGCATCAGAAGCACTTCTGAAATTCAGACCCTCTGATTAAAACAGAACAAGGAAAACTGGGGGGGGTATTTTATAGACGACAGTGCTTGGGCACAGGGACATTGTATTCAAAAAGGGGGATGTTTTTCGTGCATATTACTTAATCAAAGCTTTTAGTGTACTTTAAACTCATCCTCTTTTAAGATGAAGCTCATCGGGTATATAAAACTGAAGGTCTGCAAGAGTGAAATCCCATAACAGCCGAACTGACCGCCACTCACAGCTCATTACAAAGAAAATTGATGCAGGCGAGCAAAACTCTCCTATATCATTACAGATCTCAGCCCGAGGTACGTAACACGGCTACAGGGAGCTGCTGCTCTGAGCTCGGACTCTGACATAATGCTCCCCTCTCTACCATATAGTAGTCAACCTTAAAGTCAAGCACCAGAAGATATATTTGGGGGTTTAACGCCATGCCTTGCTTTGCCAGAAGACTGGCACTCCCTGAGCGGCTTCTAGCATCATTAGGGTCGTTAGGGGACAGCAAGAGCGGTGGGAATGGCTATGGTTTGGTGCAGTGCTTTTTCCAGCCCCAGTGTTTTTTCCTGCCCTTCTCTCCTTCCACTGGCTACAGTCCCCCGTGCCCATAGAGTCTCCTTGAAGCCCATATTTCAACTCTTTACTAGCAGGGCTGAGTGAATAAGTTGAAGTGAATAATTCCTCCAGTGAATTTCACCTCTTTTTAGGTATACACTTTCCTTTGATGGATTCGTTATTCCCAATTATTTGCTGAAGAGCGTTAGTAAATACTCCCCTGGCTGTAGGTGGATGGTGACTATTTTGCCGTAATTATTTAACAGTCAAAATTTAAGCTCTGCTGGATATGTACAATTGCTCATGTGAGCTGTGTTGATGGTTTTTTTCCCCCCCTTTGCTCTCTAAGCAGATGTGTGGCATTGGCTGATGGGGACACCAGACTCCAGGCTGGCAGCAGACTCAGGCAGATGGTCCTCTGGGGTTTTTTTTTAGGCTTTTAGTGGTAGTTTGAGGGCTGAAAAAACTTTGCTTTCAGGGCAGGACCCAGGGCTGAGGGCTGGCAGCATCCTTACTCTGTTCAGGAGCGTGCCTGCCCGTGGAGGTGGCAAAAAAGTCACTACGAGCAAATGCAGAAACATGTAATGGTAGCAAAGCTGCATTCACACCACTGTTCCTGTGATTGTTTATTGATCGTCCTCAGGGTTTCACCCTGCTCTCTCTGTTACCCAGTAAAAGAGGTTACTGTCCTCCAGTGCCTTTTCAAAGTCCTTCTGCCAGCCCTAACCCGACGTCTGCACATGAGAACAGCGCAACATCCTCAGCTCTGCCATGCACAGACGACCTAGAGACCCTCTTCACAGGCCTGACGGCTTTTGATCTAATTTAAACTTTATTTAAAAAAAAAACTAAAAAGTAAAATCAAAGCAAATCCAGAATGTTTAATGAAACAGTTAACAGTTAGGCTATTTTTTAATATCCGAAATACTCTGTAAAAATGTCAGAAGTACACTGCTGGGCCAGACACCTGATTTATAACCTGCATACTCCCAAAAGCCATTTCCAGGTGGCCTTGGGCTCTGGTTCCCCACCTTGTCTTGTCCCAGGGTCTCCCCTGGGGTTGAGCTGGGGTTTCCTCTGGGTAGTCCCTCTCCTTGCAATTAATAATATATCAGCTCCTACTTAAAAAAAAATAGGCATGATTGACTCGTGTTGGCGTGACTGCTTAGCCCAAACTTGCAATGAAGGGGAGAAGCCCAGAGGCAAAGGAGAGGGTCGGGGGCTTCACCAGTGTGCAGTGAAGCTCCAGCCCAGTGTCAGCTGCTGGAGCTGGTGGTTCTGTCCCTCCAGCACTACCAGGGGCTGCGCAGAGAAAGGCAGCTGCGGGCAGGAGAGGAAAGAGTCGTGTGAGGAGGGGGGGGACAAAAGGAGACACGAGCACAGGAGATGTCTTTGGGCTGCAGCCCCCATAAATCGGCCACAATTTCCTCAGCGGGTGGGACGTTACATCCAAAGCCTCCGACCCTGCACCTCCCGATGAAGTTAAGCACGGACCAAGTAAAGCAGCTCTTGAAAGTTTTTGTTTATTCTTTATGGCATGAAAACACCTGAAAGTACATCTGTCTTTAAAAAAAAAAAAATAATAAAGAAAACAAGTGTCCACCCAGCCTGGTTCCTGCAGGGACAGAACCCCCTCGGGCAGCAGCCTGCAGCCCCGCCGGCTCTGGTGGGTTGAATCCTTCCTCTCCACCCTGAAGCCTTTTACGTGGGTTTGATCTCCAGCCTCCTCACTTGGGAAAACAAAGCTCCAGAGAGGACACAAGGTCCTTATAGCTAATCGCTATAGCCCATTGACTTTCAAATGCAATCTTGTTTTGTTTTTTTTTTTTCCCATATAAATCTATTGTGTTGCATCCTTGTTTACTTTCTCACAGCCCCCATTACTGAAGTTAATATTACCATAAAGGAAATTAATTCCACCGCCCCACACACATGGAAACACCTCCCATCAGAGTAACTTAACATCACTCGTGGTAATGTGAAGTAATTATACCACCATAATACCTCTGGTACCACTACATCAGGGACTGATAAGTAAAGTCCTTTCATTCATTAAAGATCTTATACCCTCTCGTTACATATGTAGTTACATATGAAGTCCTCTTCCCAGAAAAGATTGATTAAAGCCCGTAATTCCAGTATGAGCCAAATACGGCAAGGGTCAAGCAGGAATGTCTCCTGGGTACAGCTCCTTACACTTAAATAAAAATTAACCTCCCAGAAGGACTCAGAAGCCCAACCTCTTCTTTTGAAAGGAGGCATTTATCAAACCTCCACCCTCCGTCCCTCTGCTTGTAGAGCAGAGACCTAAAATACCTGTGTAAAAGCCTGTTCAAGACCTGGAGCCCACCCTGGTGGCCTGCAGGGACACGTCATGGAGGGGTGGCCTTTTTGCACTCCTGTGCGTAAAACTTCCCGAGACTGACTGGGCAGTTTAGGGAGAGAGGGTCTTTTCTCCCTCAAGAAGTGTACGCTAAGAGTATCCCGATCCAGCCATCCCAGCACTGAATTTTTAAAAGCAGGTGGGCCGGCTGTCCCACCACCCCCTGTTCAACCCCAGCCAGAGGAGCACTGCGTGGCGATAGCTGAGCTCTTCAGTTGGCGCAGGGAGTTTAGCTGAGCATCTTTAACGGGCTCGCCTATCTGATAGGCTTGGCCTATCAAACAGTTGAGTGTCTCTTTTAACACATCCTCCCTCAAATAACGCTGCTGCGAGGGAGGTGGGCTCGTGGACCGACAGTAGCCAGTATACGGAGGCTGTTTCAGTGGGAAGGGTCCTGCTTATTTCTTTATTTCTGCAGCATGAGAAAGGAAGGGGAATGTTCTAATAAACAAGAGAGTCCTCAGAAATATCTATACACGCAGGCACACGCGCGCACGTATTTAATATAAAATAGCGGAGTCGGAGGAGACCACCAACCTTCAAGCCTGGTTTTTGCCATCTTTCCTGCGTGCTGGTGGTGGAGGGAATGTGCAGCGGCTGTGATAAGCACGGCGGTGCGGTATGCCATCAGTGCTACCTAAAAGCAAATGAAACTGGCATAAATAATTGTGCTGTAGAAAGCCTTTCTGTTGCACCTTGCCTATCACTGACAATTTACATATCTTAGGAAAACCTTTGTCAGCTTCTGTCATTTCTGCACTATTATGTGCCTTTCTGGATAATTACCAGTTAATGTGAAAAAACAGATGGAAAAAACCTTGAAATTTCTGATAGAGAATCCTCAAACCTCTCCCCTTATCTGTGCACAGCAGCTTCCTGATTTCAAAAGAAGTTTGAAAACCTTTGTTAAAAATGTCCCTGATTCCCAGTTTGAATGAACCAAATGACATTCAGCTAAAATTATTCAGCTTTTTCCACAATTAAATTCCATTATCGTGAACTGCCAAAGTAAAATGGAAGGTCTCTTAACTAATGTGTCGGTTGTTTGCTTGTATTTTTCGTCGTGCGTATTGTATAAAGCTGTGTGAAGTAGAAGGAGGATAAACAATAACTGTAATTTTGCATCAATGAGTGGGGCATTTTTAGACCCTTCATTATGGGAATGCACTGGGGTTGGTGGGTTTTCTCTCTTCCTTTTTTTTTTTCCCTTTTTTTTTTTTTTTTTTTTTTTTTTTTTTTTTTTTGTTAATTCCTTTTCCTGCAAAACCCCACTGAGACTGATTGGATATTTCACCAAACTTAAGGAGCAGCGAGCAGTGACGGTTTGGGTTTTAGTCCCAGAAATGATTTCTTTATGCAGTCCCTGCATACCGTGAGCGCTCGGCATTGGGCGAGCACACACGCTTCTCCTCTCCCTCTAATGAAGAGGCAGTGTAGCAGTACACAGGGGAAATAATTTCATTTAAAAAATACCGTTCCCACAAGCAGGGGAATTGTCCTTGCGTTTTCACAGTCGGCTTTTCCCCTGCTCTTCTTGAAGATTTAAAACGAAGCTGCCTGTGAGAAAGGCAGCACAGTTTGCTCATGTGCAGGATGGAGTAAAGCACAAATAACTCCTAAAGCCATGGGGCAGCTGAACCCACCGTGCTGCCCAGCTCTGATGCCCATGGGGATGTCACTTCTGTGAGCTCCTATTCAAAAAAAAGGAGGAAACTTTCTGAACGCTGCTGACGGATTCGCGGTGGGGTTTTCTGCACCAAGCGCATTTAACAGGTTGGTGGGCTCAGGCTGAGTTTTGCTCTGCAAAGCGTCCCCTCACTCGAAGGCTGTAAGGAAGATCCCCACGCAGATGCGCTCTGCAATCACGTGCTAGTCAACTCCATTTTTCTAAGCACTGCAGACTTCTGGCCTTTGTAGGCCCTTTGAGCAGATGCATCTTTGCTGAGCCGTACCTGCCCTGGAGCTCAGAAACGGCTGGGGGGATGCGGGGAAGGCGTGCAGGGCTCGGGAGGGGAGAGGGAAGAGCAAGGAGATGTCAACCTGGCAGGGCAATGGCACTGGAGAGAGTAAGAGAAGTGAAACGGTGAAGAGCCATGAGGATAGTTGCTCTCCTGCTGGGACACCTGGCATCCCACGCAATGGTGGCATTGCACCAGGAGCACAGAAGAGTGCGTCCACGTAGCAGAGGCAGGTTTGCATTCACACCGATGCAACTGCCGTGGAATCCCTCCTTTGCTGTTATGAAAAGGAAAACACACGAATATTTTAATGTGAACCCCATTTCTCTTCAGTTCTTTAAGCACACTGAAGTTTTCTTTCTTTTCGTTTTAAAAAAAACCAGTAACTCCATACCCATTTTGGGTGTCCTGAGCAAAAACCGTTCTCAAACCAAACGGTTCTCTGTTCACCCTTACCTCGTGGTTACTCACCGGAGGCAGAGGTCCGCAGTCGAAGCTATGAGCATGTGTGGTACAGCAGGGAAAAACTATTTCCTTTAGAGAGCACAGAGAATGAGAGCAAAGACGCGTTAGCGAGGATCACTATCAAGTGAGTTGGTATCATGCTGTTGTATCAGGAAGCTCTATAGACAAAGGCCATAGAGCTCTCTGGCTGTTCTGCTGGCTTACATTGATGCTGCTTCTCTTCCTGACTGGCATTTAGCATCTACATCCCCATAGAATGACATTTCAGATGCTGATTAAAATCATTGTCTTTTATGGCGGAGAAAGTTTGTTCTTCAAAGTAAAGAAGATTAAAAAAATGCTGTTGCAAACAGTGATGAAAACCAGATGAATAAAAACAACCAAAAAAGGTTTTAATTCCATTATTTTCAATTAGCTCTTTAATTTGATTTCAGTCATTTGCACTTGTTGCTTGTTTTACATCTCTTATTGTCCAGCATTTTATTTCACACATCTAACAGTATTAAATCAGACTGTTTTCTAGTCTTTGCCTTCTTTTGAAGCCTCTTGAAAGCCTAAAGCAGACTTAAAAAAACAGATATTAAAAGCGAACTTTCATCTCTCTGCAGGTTATTTGTAATCAGACCTTTCTCATCAAGGGCTCATTTCATATGTGTTTGGGATCTGGGAATTATTAAAACTGTCATTCCGTCTTGTTAAAAGTATTGCCCAGGCTTCAGTGTTTTGGAACTTCAGCATCACGCTTGAATTCATCAGCTGGCATAGGTGCTCCTGGGTGTAGGTACTTACACATAGTAATGATGCAGTAAGTCTACATGGGCTTTTCTTATTTATCACACTTGATGTTGCAAACTTCCATTTATTCACTGCTTGGTTCTGAACGGCTGGTGGCTCGTGCTGAGGACTGGGATAAAATAATCTGTTATTAAAGGGACAATATTGCTTCCCCATTGCAAATTAACAAATCTTGCTGTGTATTTTGGAGAAAACAGTCACAGTTCCACAGCTGAGTTACTTTTTCATCTCAACTGGAAGGTAACTAGCATGTTGTCCCCAAGAAGAGCTTTACAAATCTCCAGGTTAGCATCTCAGTGGCTTCTTTAAAAAAATGATACAGTTAGAGGTCTGATGCCAGTTATCGTTTAGACCTTTTATTTTCTTCAGCTCTTCTTTTGCCTTTAATTTTGGCCATCTTCTTTCCCCATATATCCTACTCACTTTTCCCAGTCCCATGTTTATTATCTCATTGGTACTCGAATGTTCTCACCTACTGCTCACAATGGAACGGCTTTTTTTAGAGATGGTGCCTCTTCATTGAGATTTTGACTGATTAATGCCTTCCTTGAACCTCTGATTCTCACAGTAACCCCAACCTTTTATCTCTTAACCTCTCATCATCCCTTAAAGACTTCTAAAAGTTTTGGGGTTTTGACTGGTGTTCCCATTTTTCATCCCAGCATGCTCAACAAAAGATGAAAAAAGTTCACCCTCCCTTTTTCAGTTTCTATGCGCTTTTGTGGCGCTTGGTTTTATCTGTAGCACCCATTTCCCACTATTTTCCCCAGCCATATTACATCAGCAGCACTGTAGCGCCTGGCTCACAACCCTTCATGGTTCTGGCTGGGACAAATTTGTACATGAGCAGCAGCGGTTTGCCCGAGATTGTTCTTTTTCTTCCTAGCCCTACAGTGGCATGCGAGTTAGAGGGAAAAGAAGCAAATCTATTTAGGTCTGGCTCAGAAGGGAAGTCTCTTCTTTTTAAGCTCCACTGTTGCTTGCAAAGTCTGCATCTGGATTTTCACACCTGTGGCTCAGAGGTGCAGGTACTCACTATTTGATCATCGTTTTGGATGTCTAACTGAAAACACTCATTTTGCAGGTTGTAGAAAGGAAATTCCTCCTAAAAAAGTGAATGTAGGAGAGTTAAGCAAAGCTGAGAACTTGCTGAAAGAAAGGTTGTCATGCATTGCTGAGTTACTCTTTCCATTTCAGAATTAGAAGGCTTCTCAGAAGAGTCTTCATTCGCATACAGGCTAGAGGGCCCTCTGCTACGGCTGTTTTAAATATACTCAGTCATGTAAGATGGAATTAAAATAACAGCTTTAATGAGCTTGATTGGCTTCATCATTACAATTTTCTGTTCAAATCTTCTGCTCCCATATATGATTCCCTTTGCTGCTTACAGATCCCACCAAAATAGCCCCCACCATTTACATGCTGCTCCCACTCAGGGAGTGGTTACGTTTGTCTGTGCACTTAAGATACCAGCAAATATATTCTCTAGCTCAAACGTGCTAATGAGGGTCTCAAAAAGGCTACATAAAAAAAAAAAAGAAATTCATCACAATCTTCCTTTTGGCTTAGGGATGCTATAAACACAGGATTAGAGGATGCTGTAAAACTCTTGGTTAACTCCAAAGGTTCTGAAGTCCTGCTGGTGGACATGGTAATTTAAAATAAATAAAAATCAAGACACCAAAGTCTTCATACCTGTTGATTCAAGCCAGACAGGCTATAGTCTGATGGATCCTAGTTCCCTAATAAGCTCTTGCTCCTGTTTGCAAATATTTGGAGCCCATCCTGTGACACCCAGCTCCCACTGCAGAGCGCAGCCCTAGGGAAAATCACCTGAGCTTGAAGCTGTCAGCTATTGCCTGAATGACCAAAACTGTGGTCTTGGAGAACACTGATCCCATTTTGAATATGCAATTCAAAGATAAAAATCTCTTCATCTGTAACTGCTGCTTACCTTTTCTCTCTACTCCATTATCCAGTGAATAATCCCGTGCTCTTCTGACACCAGAAGAGCAGCACCTGCGAGTCGGGATGCCTTCAGAGCAGGAGCCCTTCCAGGCTCTCAGCAGTGCTTGTGGAGCTGGGGGTACTGCAGTTTCCTGATTATTATGCCAGTCTTTACCAGCTGTAAAACTGAGGTAAATTTGCATTCAAACACAAATGAAGACAGAATGTGCAGTCTTATTAGTCCTCAGCACAAACTGATTCTGTTGTCCTTCTCTAGGAAGCCTCAGCAGCTTAGCAATGTTCATGTAGGTTGTCTCACACTGCATGCCAGGACATTATCATTATTATTAGGATTGATTTTGAAAGCACCAAGTAGTGTGGATGGAGAATGCCGAAGGTAGAATCTGCAGGAGCCAGTCCTCCTTCTGTATCGTCAGATTTTACCAAAATGTCCACAAAAGTATTTAAATACTTCAAGTTTTCACCACTTTGACACATCAATACTGGAAGGCAGAGTGAGGCAAAACTGTTTTTGAACTGCCCCTGGACAAGCATGGCAAATTGCGAGGCTTAAAATGACAATAAATCTTCCTTAGCAAATCAGCACTGGGATTCACATCTGCGAGCATTTGAAAATAAGAAAGTTTTCAGTGGGGTTTTAAAATTTTCCAGTTTTAAATGATGGAGCTTTGAGTCATATTACCTGTCAAGAAGGTGGGGGCACATCGTACACACAGCATGCTGTCTTGCTCGCATCTGGCCACGAAGCTGGGGCGGATCTGGAGAAGGTCAGGCACAAAGTCTCACTTTGACAGAAACATCCAGGAATTTGACTTTGCCCCCAAGGTTCACCTCACTGGGAGCGGGCAGAGTAGGTACTTTTCTCCCCTTGTGTCTCTCTTAGGAGGAGGTGTCCCACCCAGAGAGACGTTCCCCAGTGGGTGGACATCCTGCTGCAACACTCCTGCACAAAAGAGAAACCTTTCAAAGCAAAGACATCTTTATCTCAAAGGCAGCATTCCCTCTTTGATCTCCCAATGAATTAGGCCGGCTTTGCTCTCCCCAGTGCCTCCTTAAATAGCACCTCTCTCCAAGCAGGAAAAGCCTGAATAGATGCGAGACTTGGCCATTTTAAGACTGGCAAGAGCAAAACTGGGTATTTTACATAGTGGGAAGAAACCCTCATGTGCCCACCTCCAGACCCTTTAATTCTCCCAGATCATGCAATTGAATTTTTTTAGGGCTTTTTTTTTTTTTTCCATGATGGGAGGAACAGTTTAGCAACTACAGAAGCCATCGCACTGCTGCAGAGGACGGGGAAACTGTGTGGTGTCACAGTGGGTTCACCGAAGTTAATTCCACCACAAGCAATGCATAGATGTTACCTTCTCCTGAGACATCCCCAGTCCTTCTGTTTCATTACTGCTCCATCCATAAAAGGGCCCCAATTAAAACTGTGGCCTGTTGTTTGATGAACCAGGAATCCATACATCCTGTAATTTTCCTTCCTTCATCCTCTTTCCCTGTGTTTATATGTCATATTCAGTAAAGTCTCTCTTTTATTGAACATCTGTTTGGTACATAGTGAGCTTATTCAAACTCGGCAGGAAAGCACCTTTACTCCAAAATAAATTAAAACAATGTATGTGCCTCTGGCCAATAGATCATTGGATGGGAGTCATGAATGTACATTTGTGGATATTTGATGGGAAGTTTATCATTTAAATGATGAAAATACAGTACTTCAACATATGGATCATTCAGAGCTACTCTCTTTCCTTTCCAGTTGAAGAATCATTGTGCATTTAGAGGAATTAGATAAAATTAAGAATTTAAACTGGGCTGCTAGTAAAAGCTATTATCAAAGAGTGGAAATGTAAAAGCAAGATGCAGGGATGCAGTCTGACTTTGAGACATATGTGGATTAAACCGGTTTAGTTAAGGTGGTGCAAGCAATGAGCAAAGTGGTGTAATAAATGAGCAAAGAGGGAATGAAAAAGAGAATTAAAGAATTAAAATAGAAATTAAAATACAGAAAACCCCTCTGCAAGGTACACTAGTAACCACATAAATTTGGGATCTTAGCATTTGCGTCTTCTCTGCTCTTTTATTCTGATTATCAAGATGGGTCCAAGTGGCCTCTCTTTGGTGATCTGGAATGGACTACTGCCATAGCTTTAAATTTTTATTTTTTTTTTTTTCCCCTCTTCACACAACCTCTGTGATAACTTCCATAATGAGAGAAGTTTTCTGCTCTGGAGAGGTGTGCTAGCAGCGGAGTCCTTCCATTGCTTTCAAAAGCATATCTTAATTCCTGAGGCAATTCAGCAGCAGAGAACTCTTAGCACAATGATCAGGAAACAAACACAAGGTATGTGGAACTCCAAAAAGTGGCTTAGGGTAATCGAGGAATTCACGATGCTGCTGCTGTCTGGTTGCCCGTTATTAAGACACCTTTCGGGATTTGTGACAAGGAGCTGCCAGTCCGCATCTGACCAATTCATACCACTGTCGGCATCAGGACGTTGAAACGTAAAACATACTACAATGCTTTTTAAAGCAGGCATAACTAAAGTTTCCCCAAGACTAGGGGATATTACCTGGCCTGAATTTTCTGCTGCCCACACTGTACAGATATCAAATCTAGACCAATTGAAACTGTTCAGTAAAACATATTCTCTTCTCAGAATTCGTTCCCCCAAAGTTCTCACAAAAAAACCTGTAATGTGAGATTTATGAACTATATTTTGCAGCTACATTTAAAACATAAATTATTACCTTGTGTTCCTTTAGTGAACTTGGTCCAACAAGGAAGCAAGCTCACTGCAAAGTATGTCTAGTAAGTATAAATATATGCTCATATATGTAAGTATAAACTAAACTGTTACTATGGAAAGAGAGGTAATGGTACGATGGGTTCATAAAATCACACATCTGTGTCAGGAACGGGGCTGCTAATGACAGAGAACAATATCAGCGGCAGAAGTGGAAAATACCTGTTGTATTGCATTTCTCTCCCTAATGTGCTGTAGTTTCTAAAAGACAGTAAGTCAAGTAAGATTTTTGCTTTTTTTATACAAGTACCTCAGCCCAGTATCTCTGTGATTTTCATCCCTGCAGGACGGGGTGCCAATGGGTGTGGGGAGATACGCCGGGGGGGGCAGCACCTCCATCCTGCTCCCAGGCTGCAGTTTCAATGACTCCCATCATGTTTTTGCATTGAAACATGAGTTTTTACTGGCAAAGTACTGCAATCTCAGGCCATGTTTCATTAACACTCCGCTGTAAATTTGTGTTTGTCCCTTGAATACAGTTCTGACCGTGGAAAGCTGCTTCTCTGGCATGGCTTTCACGTCGGATTTATTGTCAGAGGCGTGCAAAAGCTACTACCAACCTTTTAAAGAAGACCTTGTCTGATAGTTATCTCTGCTGCAATCACTTGCCTGAGAGCAATCACACCTCTGTGGGGCAGACACTTAACAATCTATTATATCGTAATTAAGTTTGGCCATGTTTACACTGCTTGATGATGATGCATAAAGATTAATTTACCTTTCCATCCCCACTGCAAGAATGTACTGCCATAGTACCCCATTAAAAATGGAAATAGCAATAAAATCTCCAATTATTTTATATGGCCTTAAGTCTATCAGAATTCATCATTTTATGCACTGTTACTCTAATTTATTGCTTTATCATCTATTGATGTAGTAGCAGTTATCACAAGTCATTCTATATATGTTTTTAAGTATGCTGATAGCATCTTCTATGGAGAAACAAGCCACGATAACACCTTATTTACAGTTTGTCAATTTAAGGAGGCAAAAGAAAGCTGTAGCATTGCTTTTGACTAAAAAAAATCCTGCAGAGACGCAACTAAAATTGGGTTCCTCTGACTGTCATTGAAGCTTAAAACTAAACAAGCCTGGGCTCTTCAGTGTGACCCTGATGAAATGAAGTGCAGTCAGGATGAAGACAGAAACACAAATATAGAGGTTGATTGTTACGCTTAGATTTTCTTGAAATATTGATTAGAAATCTGAATATTAATTAAAGATCTTGGCTCTGTTTCAGCTGAAGACTGAAACTTGTAACTAGCTTTTGAGCACATTCATCTTCTCATCAATTTTAGAGAGTTTGCACTTTGCAAGTTGTGCACGGGTCACTTGCTCAACCAAGTGCCATGGCCAGAAAAGGTGACGGTCGCATCTGCTGTCAGGTGCTCCTGAAGGAATCACCATGCCAGACAAGTCCTTCAGCCTGGAACAAAAAAAAGTTCGCCTTGATGCAGTTACCCTGCTGGGAAGTTCTTATGTATGTTTGAGCTTTCTGAACAGTAGAAAGAAACTGCTCCTGGCAGAGGCTGTCTCTTCCTTCCCACCCATGGGGTCTTGGGGGTCTTGAGGGTCTTGAGCTCTTTTTGTTTCTGGGCTGGGACATCTCAGCAGGGTCTTGCAGGGCTTAGCTCGGGAGCTCCAGGAGCCAGGGAAGGATGCAGGCTGTAGATCTTTTTCATCACCCCAGCTGGGATAGGATTTACTCCCTAAAATACAGCTGTCTACATTTGCCCAAGGCACCTTCAATACACCTTGGGGTAAAGGGGTACTGCCAAGTCCATGACCATGATCGCATGTATCTAAGTGGTAATGATAAACGTACCCAGCAGTTGTGGTCACCACAGCTGTGCCAAACCTTCAGAGGGTTTAAACCTTCTGTGTTCAACAGAAAGGACAAAATCCGTAGAGAAAGAAGCCCCGTTAGCTCATATATACCCATTCTCACTGGTCACTCTCCTCCCGTTCTCATCTCCCACATGACAGCACTTGTGCTTCCTCCTCCTGTGGTTTTGTACATGTCATTTGGTGGGATGGCTCGGAGAAATGATTCAAAAATTGTCACTTCTGAGTCCTCGAGTTCTTTTCCCACAAAGCTGAATTTGCTCCACACCACTTTGTGTGCTTTCTGAGGGAGAGAGCTTGCCAGCTTCATCCCACTTCTAAAAAAATCTGATTAACAATTGTGTTGAGTGTCGTAATGGTGATTGGCAACATCTCAAAAAAAAAAAAAAAAGAGCAAAATACGTGCTGCACAATGCAGGCTGATTATGAAGCAACATTGACACCATGCACCCAAACTTCATTACCCAGCCACCATCCCACCGCCTGCATCAGTCCAAGTTCAAGGACTCCTATTACTACAGTTTGGGAAACTGTGACCGATTGTACGGAAATATGATTAAGCTTCATAAAGACTTAGATGTTGTTTCCATGCTCATGTACTCCCTCTGTAGCAAAAATCTATTTCAGAGGAGCCCATCTGCTTTACGTCAGCAGAGCAAAGCAAATGGTGGCTACAGCAGCATTAGCACTCTTGGAGGGACAGTTTTTTTCTCCTTTCCGTCATCACTTACCTTGTCTTTATATGCACAGTTCTCCTGTTAGAAAAGGAAGGGGTATAAGGTATTAAGACTTAAGGTATAGTATTTATATATCCTATAAAGCATGCACATGGGCTGTGTCATGCAGTTTTAGGAGGCTGCTCCCTACAGCCACCCCTTTTTTGCCCGGGGATGCCAGCAGGAGATTTCAGAGCAGGTCAGGTTATTTAACAAGAAAACATCCTAACAAACAGCCTGTGTTTCCACACCTGTTATCCTCGGTGGTTTATGGGGTCATAAGCAGCAGTACATGGGCAATAAACTTTTTGACCATTTGTCACAGGTTTTATGAGCCGGTGTCACCGGGTGTTTGGTCGGCTCAGGTGCCCCCATGGGATGCACCTAACCGGGGCCAGTGGCTCTGCAGAGCCAGGGGCACTGCTTACCCCAGCATGGGCAGCACCTGGCACTGCACTGCAAGCTGGAAACCAGGAAAGACGCCTCTTTTTATCCAGTCCCTGCTTTTTTCCCCCAATAAGGCAGAGTCTTGGCTGCCCATTGAGTGCGAGAAGGTATTCAGAGCTTTGGGGCCACAGGATAGAAACCTGCCTGATCTGACAGCTCCCATAGCATCACTGGATAATTACTGGAGGGATCATCCCGGTGTTTCTCTGTTCGCACCCTTCTGCAAGGGGTGGGTGATGGTTTGGCAGTATGTCCCTGCATGGTGATTATAACTGGGACCTGTCATTAAATAGTGAGCGGGGCAATGGAGGAGATATAAAATGCCATCCACGGTATGTTCAGTGGGGTAATAAATCCAAGGTGAAATAGTAAATCTCCAAGGAGTTACAGAAATCCAGATAGATACTCTGGTGGAGGTGCATTTATTGTGGAGTGCTACAAGGTTTTTCTCTTATCTCTAATTTTATAGATCTGTGCAGCTGCAGCAGTCCTTGGATAGGGCACATATTTGAAAATACTATAAATTTCACCTCCTGTTTATTTCAGATTCATTGGCACTCTCTGTCTTTACTATCTCCTGGTATTTTATGCCTCAGTACTTGGAGAAAAAATGCTTTGTTTGCACTAGATGTAATATGAAAACTCTCTCTGACATTTAAACTTTAGTATCAGTTTGCCTACAGTGTTAATATCACTGAAACTGCTTATATGGATTAAATTGCCTACAGTATATAATGCCAAAATATGAACATAGCACATTTACTCATTCAAGCCCTTGAAAGAATTATTACCATTAAAATATTTAAGGTCACCTTTACAAATGCAATAAATCAGGAGGATGTCAAACAGAGAGCATTTAAAGCTCCTGGACTGGAGTAGCCCACTGGGAAAATGACGGTTGATTCATCATCACATGGGGAGCGGGGTTTGGGGACAACCTTGGGGCTCATGCCTCTCCGGGTGCGTGGGACCAGGGGGGGTCTGCCTCGGCGCGGGAGGGACGAGGGATGGTCCGCTCTTGGGTGTCCCCAGCATGAGGCATGACCACTCTGCAAGGCAGTTCTCACCCAAATTCCGCTGCTGTTGCGCAAACTCTAGCCCGGTTCCACCAGCTCAGAAGATCTTGCAGGAGGAAAGAGCAGCAAAACCTCATTTTTGCCACTGAAGTCAGATGCAGCAGCTCGGTGTGCCCTCGGGAAGCAGAACTGATGAGTAAGAAGATGCCATTTCCATGCAGTCACTTTTCTGCGCAGAACAGCCCATTCATGCTACGGGTCCAGTTCTGCAAAAACCCACATTAAGGTCAACACAATTTACTGATAATTGAAGTCAGTAGAAAGTTTTGCTTCAGTGAGTACTGGCAAATCCAACCTATCAGACAATTCTTTAAAAAAGAATCATCCATTATTATTCTTTCATCTTAAATATTAGGATTCAGCAAATTTCCTGAGAACAACCACTGTGTAAAACTTTAATCTTTTGAGAATGGATTCGGACTATAATTGCAAAACCCAACATCCTCCTCCTGCACCACACTCCCTCTCTCTGATGTCAGCATTTACTAGCATGTTATAAATGGGGGATAAATTTGCATTTGGTTATTTGTTTCCAGGTGACTTTTTCATGTTTAGCACAACACCCTCATCTACAGCGGCCCATTGTAATTTACAGATGAGGAGACTAATGCTCATCATCATTTCCTACGGCAGACTAGTATGCTTAAAGGTACGACTTTCTTTTTGAATTCCACACAAGCAATTTAATGTAATAATTGATCAATGCCTCATCTATAAAGGGCTTGCCAAAGTGAATTGTTGGGAGGTGTCTCAGAGCTTTCCAAACCAACGGTCAGTGCTTATTTAACCAGCTCTGCAGGCACATTATTTTAGGAGGACTTACATATAGTCATACCAAAAAAAAAAAAAAAAAAAAAA
>VZTL01026435.1:26332-65928 GCA_013400535.1 Scopus umbretta
AAAAAAAGAAAAGCTGCAGGAAGAGAGGCCTTATAACTTAAATGCATAATTCCTGACTTGTGCTGCTTGCCAGTTTCATTATGCATTCAGCAGAGCGCAACAGTCCGCATTGTCAACTGTCCTGGCGTTCCTGCTCTGCTTGACAAGCGATTCCTTTCTTCTTCCTGCTGCTGATAACATCTGTAATGGGGACAATTAAACTAACAGTGCTTATTAAGGACGGACACTCCTGTTAGTAGGTATTTCCAAGCCACCTTGCTACTGCAGCTCCACAAGCAGAGGTGAGGGAGACTGTTACCAGATATATTTTTCATTTTGCACTGTAATGCTAGAGGGGATTCCCTCTGTTATCGTGGGTAAAATATTCTTAAAATTCATATTTTTTTTTTTTTTTGGGGGGGGGAGGGAATGGGCAACCCACCGTTACTGCATTGCGGATTTTCCTCCAGCCCCAAGTGCCTCTTCCCCATCTCTGAGGGATGCAACTAGCGACCAGTGGCCCCTTCTCATCTCGTCTCCTTCCCCTCCTGCTAACCCGCACTCCCACAGCTCTCCCGGATGCACCATTGATTCCGCTTCTCTGAAGAGAGGACAGTTTTCTGGTCTGTTCTTATAAACCTTGGGGAAACCTGGTGCTTGACTTCCCACTCGCTCTCTGCAATCTCCCAGACTGGTTTAAGTCCGAGTCGTGGCACCAGGTGCTGTAAAAGTGGGCAGCAGGAGAAGTTGCTGCCATGGCTGCTCACAGAGCGGACAGGGAAAAAAATACAGAGGGACAGAAAACATCACAGTGAAGTGGGATGGTTTTCCCAAAGGGTCTTTCGGGTGAAGAAGAGCTTTTTGCGCTATTAGGAGATGGCTTAACATGTGATTTACTAGTTATAAAACACTGTTCAGAGAGGGTAACCTGGCTTTTCCTCCAAAACTTGGGGACTTAGTTTAGGCACATAATCTGCTTTCTATATCTTCAAAATGACTGATTTTTGGGAGCACTGGGCACATCCCGTTCCTACTGACCAAAAGCAGAAACTCAGAATGCACCCAGGGAAACTGGGCAACAATGTTCATGCTCTTCTTTCCAGTTTTCTCTTAGAAAGAGCCAGAATTTCTTAAAAAATACAGTAAACCCTAAAGAAACTCTGCTGTCACAGGCCAACAACGAACAGCTCCTGAGCTTCAGCAGATGCTTTGCAGCAGGAATGGAAGCCAAGTCTGACCGAGCCTTTGTGTCCCTGGACTTTTGACTGCTCTGTTAGATTTAACAGTTGGCTAACATATTTGATAATTGAGCATGTTAATATTTTGCAAGAGTGACTGACAAGCAGATTGTTGTCAAATCAAGGATCCATCAGGCTGAGGATATTGAAGTTGGCAGAACCCAATAATTTACAGCTTTCTCCTTCAGCTTCTCATAATTTACGTTCCAGCCACTGAAGGGAAACCTGCAGCCAAAGAAAATTGATGGACTCATCATCCAGACATGACACTCCTGAAACTCCAAATTGCTATTTTATACACATGTTGCAAAGAAGAATGATCAAAGGGAACTTGCAAACTTCTCGTTTAGGGGAACCCTGGTGAAGCTGCACCTAACCCGTCTGCTACCGCACCTTGCTGGGACTTGCTGGTGTACTCTGAATAGTTTCTGTTTAACGTTTTCTCTGTCCCAGTGACGTAGTGATCGTGCAACCACTGAATCTAAGCTATTAATTGATATTGCTATAGGTTCTTAGTCCCTAGTGGGTGGTATTTTGATAAAAACAGAAGACACCAAGTCACTCCGATTCAGCCCATTTCTTGTTGGCTGTATGGTCTCAATAAACGCAACAACCCAGATGCTTACGTTCAGGCTCAGGCTTCTGTTTCGTACTAAAGTTGTGCCTTGACAAGTTGTCTGGAAGTTTCTCTAATGCACATCATGACCCCTGAATGGTCTCCATCCACCAAATATAAGTGGAAATTTTTTCCTTTCAAATGCCATAATGCATGATTGTAATCGTGGAAACACAATGTTTAAAAAAATCCTCCTTTTCTTCCTGAGAAAATCAAGAGCTGTTCATATAGATGGAAAAATACAACAAACTGCCACATATAAAATGTGATTACTGGAACATAACAACAAGGGGGTGATGTTTCCCAACTGAGTAAAGTCAATTTTAAAGGCATTATGTGCACACTGTTTTTAGAATCTGTGTACTTAAATTCATCATTACCGTCTGCAGATTTATTTGAGCTCTGTGTAGAAACCTATCTCAAGCTCCAAAGTGAACCTTGGTGTTGACACCAGGAAAGAACTGAAGTTGGTGTAAGTGCAGCCAGGCTCTACCCAAAGCCTCCCTCAGCTTTGGAGAGGCTTAGGCAGCACTGCCGTGGGGAAGGGTGGGGGAACTCGCTGTCGTTCCAGAAACGGGTCCAGAACCTAAAGAAAAATACCACTGAAAATATTTTCCTAAGAAAGGAAGTCCAGAGAGAGGCAGAAAAATCACTCATTTGCTTCAGCAGTAAAATAAAGAGAAGGGAATAAAGGCTTGGCTTTGCTTGCCAGCCCTCAGCTTGGCAAAGTGCTTTAGTACAGGTATAACTGTGCGTGGAGGTAAATACACCCACTGACCTCGGTAGGCCTATGTGCATGTTTAAATAACCTCAGGCTGAAGTACCTCGCTGAACTGAGCCTTAACATGCATTTAGGGTTGTTCATGCTGCTTGGGGCTTGTGTCAAGGTGTTCATATTTGTGCTCATCGCATGCAACCAAATGAGCCTGTTGAAATGGGATGTTCTACAAGTTTGCCGTATTTTAACGGTGCTGTTCACTCATTGGCTCGGTGGTAAAATTATCATTTATTTCTTGGGACTTCTCTACCCTAGTAAAGAAGATGTAGGATAGAAAGCCAAGCTCTTCACATGGAAGAGGAGGATTCTTACTGTCCAAACACATAAATCAGCAGAAATAATAAAGAAAAGCAACATTTCTCTGAAAAGGCAGAATCACTCCCAGTCTGACAGTACAACCCGGTACCCATATGGGCATGGTATACTATGAAAACAAAAGGAGAAGTTTGTAAATAATGTGGATACACTTGGGAATAACAGATACTTAACCCCCATTTCACTGAGCAATTTTCATTTTACTGTGGTGATCTCCACCAACAGCCAAACTGAATCCAGCTGACCTCAAAATATAATGCTGCACATTTAAATCATATTTTTCATAAACATTACCCTACATTTTTGCAATACTTCAAAAGGAATAAAAGAAATTATTATTTTTTTAATTTTTAGAGAGCAACTGACACGAACCTGCTTCAAAAACATGGTAAGCTTCAAATCAAATACCACAGTCCTAAGAAATCCATTAACTGTTCACATCTAAAACTCATCCTTCAACGCTTCGCCCTGTAATGCACATTGTTGTCAATTTTTGTCTTAGTTACCCCCTGCTAATAGCTGGGCTCAATTCCAAGAAACTTAAGACAATTGTGGAGAGATGCAGATCTAACATTTTTCAAGTTGACAGCCAATAGTTCTGAGCATTTAATTCCCGAGATGGAAGACTCTCCAAATCCTGCTTTTGTAATTCACCCAGGAAAACACATCAGAGCCAAACTGTGTCTGTGCAGCCTGAGTAAAAATGTTATTGTTTGATCCAAGTTGTATCTTCCTTGGCAGATTTGTAGGGATTGATCCTGGCTGACGCTGGTATTTTAATACGAAGCTGAGTCCTCAACAGTTCTTGATAAATTAGCATCCGTATTGTAACCATAGGCATTCTGTCCTCAGCAGTATATCTTAGGTAAAGGTTCATTTAATTTACCCCTTGTTAAAGTTTAAACAGCTATGCCAAATTCCACCAGACTTGGCATGTGTGACATGACTAATGACTCTGCTAAACTTTAAGTCAAAAGCTTCGATTTTGAAATGCATCATCTTTATGTATTTGCCCCTGAGCAGGAGCGCAGAGTGAAAAATAAATACATAAAATTAGTCCATTTACTCGGGTTTGAAATTTAAGTGGCTAAACACAACTCTAAAAGTTGTATAATATTTACACATGAATCTGATAAGGGGTTTATGCTAAAAGCAGAAAGCACAAAGGGTCAAGGATACAGACAGCGCTAAGGATCTTCCTCCTCCCTTTACGAAGATAACACCAGCACAAGAGCCCCAAAATGTTTGCTCAGATACTCCGTGCTGTGGTGCAAAGCACATGCCTCGGGGCTGAGCTTCAGCCAACGTGGATCAGGATGGGTTTGCCTGAACCTCACATTGTCCTTCTGCTCGTCTTGCTTCTTTCCTTGTCTTTTGAGTCCTCCTGTAGATCTTGAGCTACCTATTCAGGTTCAATAGGACTTAAATGGAATTGTTCACCTTTCTTCCCAAGCCTGATCAGACATATGAGTACCTAGCCACTGTGGAAAATGCCGCCATGCTCTTTGCCTTTCGATCCTTTAGCTTGTATTTATGTAATGCTGATTCTATATTCACTTGCCAACCTTCCTGTACGTAAGCCTCCAGGCTATGTTTAAGTCTCAGATTTTTTTTTTTACTGCGTGATACGGCTAGTGTGTGGCCGTCTCTGGTCATCCATACAGCAACTCATTATCATGTTGTGTCTTGATAGGACCCCTAAGGACCTCCAGAAGCTACCTGGGCCAGTCGTCTGCTCGCAGCAGGTCCAGTCAGAGCAGGTTGCTGAAGAACTTGGTCCAGCCAAGCCCTGAATTTTTCCACCTCACCCAGTTCAGTGTTGGGAGGCAAATAGTTTCAAAAGAGAAATTTTGCACGTTCATCCAAACAACCCTACGTGTGTGGGAAGAGTGACTGGATTCTTCTTTAAATCATTCTGTAAAACTGTCCTTTCTTGGAATGACTACAGAAAAAATTGGCAGAAGTCAGGTTTATGATGTGCAGGCAATTAATATTTCCCTCGGTATTTTCTTGTACACCACTTAACTGCATCCCTGTATTTCATCCCGTGTTGAAGTTTGCTTTCATGCAGCACTAACACAGATCTGTTCCAGGCTGTAGCTACAGCATCCACATGCTGTAATACTAAAAAATAACTAATCACACCATTTTGCAAGTGAGTCATTAACTGCTGACATAGGTTTTAGTCCAAATCCTGTGTTTCTGGGACACTTCATATCAGCAGTTGGAGACTTTGATTGGCATTTTCCCTATTTCACTATCATGAGCTGTATTAATTTTGCATGCTTTACTCCTTGTACAATTTAGTATCTAGAGAGATTGGACAGGGTTTTTTTCTGCATTTATGCAGGTCCGCGCTTCTCTGAAACTTCTGTGCAGTGCTGTTATCATGTTTGCAAACACAGAGGTTTGGTGTCTCCTGGAGGAGCATCAAATTCTATCTTCCATTCGTACCATATGGTAAAAATAAAATTTTGAAAATTTACCTAAATTAGGGAAAGATTTTATAATGAAATATTCAGGAGCCTACAAAATGTTTTGCTTTGACTGGAAACAAATGCTTTGCTTTGCCTCACAATGAAATCAGACTTTTGGTTTGGGGAGAAAAAGAAAATCAGGATAAATCCTTTCTAGAGCAGAAAGTGGCCCATCGTGTTTATCTATGAGAACCGTGCCCTGTTGCCTGGCCTTTGCAGAAGACCCTGTCTTTAGCAGCTATGGACTTCTTCTGACTGCACAGGTTGGAAAGGGTACAAAAAAATTAATATATTGTTGAAAACCCACCAGCTGGATGCCTAGCCCACCTCTGGGACTTCCTCCCTTTGATGAAAAATAAATATTTACAGTTAAATAAAACCTTAAATGATTTTTTTAATAATTCTTTTGAACAGCAGTGCTACTGTACAGTGTGAAAGGACTCCAAAAAAACTAACCAGTTCATTTTTTAACTTCAAAGTTTGGTAGATTTACTCTAAGTCCAAGATAAAGTACATTCAGGCCAAAAAGTCTGAAAGGTGATCTCTGATCTTAGTATAGTTCTCCATCATCAATTAATAAAAATACTTGGCAAGGTATTCAGTACCTGTTGGTCTGTTCCTTTCCAGATAACTGCTTTTATGGGGCTGATCCAGTTCCTAGTAAAATCATAGGGGAATTTGGTGCCACCTTTCTGCAAATTTAGTGTATGAAGTAGGAGAGAAAGGGCTGAAAGTTTCAACTGGTGCAAATCAGCATCGTTCTGTTAAAGTCAGCATTTAGAGTCCTGGGTGTTTGGGGTTTATCAAATAAATTCTTCATTTCCTTGAGAAATACCAGGACTTCAGAAACAAATGAAAATAAATCTGGTTTCTGCTGAAAGCCAGCATTTGTCAAAATCATTCTTAAAATCCAGTATCTCAAGGCACAAAGATATTTAAGTACCACCAGCTATGCCTTGGCTTACATTATACCGCAGAAAATATAACCAATCCAACTGATATTAATACCTTGATTTAACCAAATACACCGTTGAAAGAGTGGTTAAATTTGCCCTTCAGCTCTAGCTATGTTGGCATAAAAATCAAGAAGATTAACTTCTCTATAAACATCTCATTTAAAATCTTAAAATCCTTAATAAACCTAACCATACTGAATAGCTTTCTGTGGTCTTCAGTAAATCACAAGCCAAAAGAGCCGATGTAACGGCTCCTGAGCTCACTGTGCTGAATGAGAAGGATGCCCCATGGCATCGGTGATAAACACTATAAAAGACTTTCTGCCACCGCAGTGAGATGGCTCAAGGAATCAGGCGCCGGATGAGAACTGCAACGTCTACTATTTTCCCCTGAAGCAGTTGTATTTTTTTTATTTTTTTTTTGGGGGGGGGGTTTGCTGACCACAGCATGTTCATGGTGGTTGGGCACTTGTTGCCATTAAACAACCTTTGGTTCTATCAGGTCTTTACTAAAACTAAGTTAGGTTTTCTCTCTAGGAACATGAATGCTAAACTTGGAAATATTTCCTGCTATTATAGACAGGCTCCTTCTCCTTATCTCATAGTAGTGTATTCTCATAGCAGAATCATCATTAAATGAAGCTCGAAGATGAATCACGAAGAAAAGGTCAAATTTCACTTCCTGGAGATTTGGAGGACTTATATATTTCTTACTGTTGGGTTAAATGATCAAGATTTTATACAGGTGGTTTCTGAACAGCATTTATAGATCTCTAAAAGGTCATCAGACTCACAGCTTGCTGGGTGTATAGATTGTTTGTGAAATAATTGCCAGTTTGAAGAATTTATAGAGCTGCTGGCCAAGAAGAGAATCAGGTTGTGGGCAATAATGGTTAGATATGGCTGTAGGGAACCATCAGCAGAACTGGATCTAACAGGAAAGCTGAACACAGTGATGGAGCTCCTGTTTTGCATCTCACTCCCCTCCCAGCAGCAGCAATTTTGTGTTTCTCTGTTGGACACTGGAGAGTCTATCATCCCAAAGACAATATCTGTCATCCCAAAGACAGTGCCCAGACCTAGTTCTTATTACCATGGACAAAGGCTTGGAATATCTCCTTATTTAGTTACATTTATTCAATACTTGCCATATAACATAGAAACAGCGTGATGACAACACGTTATGTAGGGTGAGAACAGCACAGTGATCTCGGATCAGCTCTATTGTCCTAACTGATAAATGTTGTGTACCCATGGCTTGATCCCATGGCAGGCAGGTAATGTGCCTGAGCACGGCTTTGGTACGGGTCCTCACATCAGTCACACCGTGGCATCACCCTCAGCCTGCACTAGGTACGATGAGACCAAGACACACCAGCAGCAGCACCCTGGCAGCAGAATAACAAATATCAAGCAGTTTCAGATACTATTTTTCAGCTAAAGGAATGAAAGGAGATAGCTGACCACTGGTTTGTTATGTCAACATGTCACACGCAGCAGTGTCTCTCCAGGACATAGCCCCGCTGGTGACAAACAGCTTTGCTGTTAAACGCCAGCTGCGGATCTGGTCCATGACACTCATGGTTTAGGTTTCTTTACATCCATCCCTACACACTGGCCGTTCAACCCCTTAGGGTTTTGCTGTAGCTTTTTCCCCCTTAGGTTCAAGCAACCAGATTGAACACATGTAAACTAATTTAAAATTCCTATTCAGGTTAGTATATGCTGCTTGCATGTGTATACATATATGTACTGACAGACACCATATAATATAAATGTATGTACGTGTGTACTGGAGACAAAAGACACTTGCAAAATGCACATAGAGTTCAATGCTCTCTTGCACAAAAAAGAAATTTCCTGAAACAACACATCTGAAATACCCTTACAGATGTTTCTCTGCATTACCAAAAAAACCATCCCCTGAGCTAAAATGAAAATTGATTTTGAAAAAAAGCTGAAGGATATGAGTGGATCATCATAATTGGATCAACATGCTCCAAAAGCTTCAGGCTACTTCAACTTCATTTCTTAGCTGACAGCTTTCTTTTGGAATTCTTCAAACCAAACACAAATGGTTTGATTGCAATATGTGAAACATTTGACCATCATATCCTTGACAGTCAGGCCGCTGCAGGGGAGATTTGATAACTGTTGTCAAATTCATAACAGCCAGTCTAATCCAAAGAACCAACAAAAAAAACCACAGGAGCTGCTTCAACAAAACCAGAGATGATATTAATGTAAAATGACACCATTTACAGGGAAAATACAGAAAAAGGCTGCATTGGGTCTTTTCCAAACAGTGGTGCAACCACATGAACAGATCTTATTGGTTCTTAATTGGTAAATACATCTTAGAGCTGCTAAAAACCCACTCGGTTTTCCATTCAACAGTCATGTGAGACACTAAAGCAGCAACAACAGCAAGTCACTCAAACGGAGCATGCGCTAATTTACGGACAGTACCATCTGGGTAGATTAGAGCTAAATTGTTTCTCCCCCCCAAAAAGAGGTGTTTCAGGGTATATGTCGGAGCGATTGGCAAATTTCCACATCTCAGTACAGCTTCCAGCATTAAATGGATGAAAAAGAAATGGGGAAACCACGTAAAAAAGGTAACAGAATACAATCTAATGGTATCTTCTCTGTTTATTTCTATGACAGGCAAAAGTGAATACTGCAGCACTAATTGGCAGAAAAGAATTGAAGGCTATCATGGATAAACTAATTACTGGATGTCAATACTGTATTAAACATCTCGTAAGAGGAGTTTTAATAAGTACATGCTTTCTGAAGTTGAAGCTTCAGGATCTTTATCATCATTTTATGGAGGAATTAATTCATAGTCCTGAAAACAGTATTTTTGGAGAAAATATACGTCATTCTCACTTAGGGTTAGGGAGGACTGCAACTCGGGAGCTAGTTCTTCAGCAAGTAAATATTAATTTTAAAAGCAAAACCCTTTTTGCTGACAGTTCTCACTCTCGCAGTCTCAATCAGAGCCAGCTATAGGGAAAGTGAAAACTATTAAAAAAATTTCTCTGTGCAGGGAGGTTTCCAACACTCGAGTTTACCAACACTGAGCTTCTGCAAGACATGACTAATCTCACTCTTCAGTACAATGATTGTACTCCCAGCCGTTACTCTTGCACCTTGCCTCCTTTTCTCTTTGGCCATACCCATGGTAAACATCTTTAGTCCAGAGTTTTCCCTTACACAATTATTGCACAGCAGTGGTTTGGTTTGGCTTTTTTTCCCCCCACATTCTTTTATCCGTTTCTCCCTCTGAAAATTCAGGAAACAAAAGGGATAAAGTTTAACAACTGTTCACAGTTCAGTGTCCTGCAAAATTAGGGAAACATCTGGAAGTTCTTTTTGCTTCAGAATGATTTTTAACTGACTAAATGATCTCATCTGTGGTGCTGTAGGCTTACTGAAGATAGAGAGCTAGCAGTAGTTGCCCCCTCCTACCTGAAATACATCACAAATCAGATTCCAGGGGTTTTTCTAGCTCCTTAAACCCTGTGGATTTTTTTCTTCCATTTAGGAGCAGCATTCATTAAACAGCTATAAAACTAAATTAAGAGAAAACAATAACATCTGATTAGAGCCAAGAAAAAAATAATAGCTCAGCATGAACAACTAAGTAATAGAAAAATATTCCAGACACTTCCAAAAGAGGAGTTGTAGCATTAAAATCTTAGCTCATGGGAAAAGAGATGTTATCCGAAGTGGAATTCAGTTTGAACAACTGGGATTACTAAATCTGCATTCTTTAATTCCTTTTCTAGCTCTAACTGTTAAGCATTTTTCATTTCTAGCACTAAACTGCCGTGCGGTATCGTGGTGCAACGTTACCCCGTTTGCTTCTCCGCTCCCCACTTTGGCTGCATGTTGCTGGCGAGGAGGGGATGCGTTTCTCCTTGGTGTTTTGGAGGTACTCTGCCCTGCAGACCCGGCTGGATGGGCTTTTCTCTGCTGCCACCAGCAGCACGCACCTGCGGGGGATCCATCATCACAGTCAGACTCTTGCAGATTGAAGATCCGGACTGTCATATGTAAATACAATTAAGTTTTGACATTCCTTGGGAATTACAGCTAAGAATACCACCCAGGATAAAGGATGGTAAGGAAACAGGGCTATAAAAATTTATCTTCTTGAGAAGGCTACCTATATTTCATTTAAAAGCGTGTTGCCAAAAATTTGGGACAGCAACCTTAAGCATGCGGGAATAAGAATAAGAGGCAACTATTTCTGATGTGACAATGCTGAGAAATAATTTTATTTGGGGAGTAAAAAGAGATCTGTGGGAGGAGCTGATTTTTTCTTATATCACTGAGCCACCAGGCTGCAAAGCTGTGCATACAGAGTCAAGTCTAGTATTTTCATAATCTGTCTTCATCTGCTCTACTGGATATATTTTCGCTCTTTTCCAATACTCATGTTGGTAGCAAGATCATCTTCCTCTTTGTCCGATTCCCTTACTCTTTTCTCAGGTTACCATGGAATCAAAATGACGCTTACTGGCTTGTCTACATGTGTTGGAAATCTATTTGATGGCCATTACAGGAGAGATGTTTTCAGGTGCAATAAGGTGGGAACTTCTGCCTGGAAGTAGAGGGACAATAGATTTACTCTGCTACAGAGTTTATTCTTACCAGATGGCAGTAGAAAGGACGACGTTGTGTTTCTGCTCTGGAAAGGCACTTTCTTCCTAAACAAATGTGATGGCTGTGTGAAAAGCCCCAATTTAGACCATGTGCAGAACACATTGCCATGCCACCTGAAAATTATTAGTGTTTGAGAGCATGTTGTCATGGGAGACTTCAAGGAGCAGATGCAGCACATGACCGGGATTGCTCTGCAAAAATGCGCATCAGTTTCATGATAAACGGAGACCAGCAAAAGGTACCTGAAGGGAACCTGAAACTTCAGAAGAAGGAGGACAAATGAAAAGCAGAGGTGGTTTTTCATTGGAAGTCCCAAAGCAAAGCTCTGCATCTCAGTGAGTTTGGCTTGCCAGTGATAATGAAACTGGCTGAACAAAAAACCCGATACATTTTGGTAGATTCTGTCTACTGCATGCTTGGGCTGGTAGATGAGGAAGCTGATTTGCATTTCAAAGCTGGCCTATATTCTGCTGATAGAGAGTAAATAATGCAACACACATACGCATACATTGCTCAGAGGTACCAGAAGATCAGATCAAGATATGCCATTCTGCGACGACTTCAACTACGTTGGGTGGTTTTCCCCTGGTTTGTCTGAAGATGTCCCAGTGCCCGGTGAGGTGTGAGATTACCTACACCTGGAGCAGCTGGAGATGTGTAAGGTGGCAGCGGGGATGGCTGCTATGTACCAGTGCCTCCATCTGACAAGTCTGGATGCAGGAAGATTCCCAATGCCCCAGAGGCCAAGTTAGGGCTGTTCTCTTGACAATGGCATAGATGGATGATTATTTATCCAGAACACTTTATCACTAGCATTCGGATGAAAAGTAATGAATTTGATTATAAACTCTGCTATGAAATTAATTATGCTAAATCCCAGATATTAAATGTAGACCTTGAGAATCCATGACTAAAAAGCTGTGAGATATCTTTATTTTTGTGGCCCAACAAAGATAGATACATAGTTATCTGTATTTCTCCTAGCTTCAGTTAGTTTTCCTCCTACTCAAAATGTAAAATTGATTGGTTGCGTTGGGAAATAAACAACAAAAGATGATGCTTATCGTAGTTTGGTTATATGGCCATGATAAAATTTAATTGGTCACCAAAAATTAGTATTCAAAACACGTAACACTCAGTATGAAAAAAAAAAAAAAAAAAGACTGCTGAAGTATCTACCAAAAATGTACATTTGGAAATCTTATTCTAGAAAGATAATTCACAGCGCCAAGTTTACTAAAGTATTATTAAGGTACTTGATGGAGGTGGATATGAGGTCAGGTATCGAGGGAGCCTGAGCAAACACTGAGTGGAAATTTAACAAAAGGACTTTAGGTATGAACTCAGCACACTTTTTTTTTTTTTTTGCTTAACCTGTTCGCGCCACCTCGGAAAGGGCTTTGGGTCATTATGATATTTCAGATCCAGGATCTGACACACATGGTACAGACTCCTCCTCCCTTCTGTTCTCCAACCCTCAGAGGCAATTTGGTCTCTGCAGCTCCCTCCCTCAGTGTATATATAACATCAAGAAAAGAAAGCCAGACAACCCATCATGATAAAGAGAGAGAAATTAATGCAAACAAAATAATTCCTCTAGAATATTAATATACCTGCTCAGACTTTTTTTTTTCCCACCCCAACAAAACCAATATTTAAATCTTATCTAAAATGTCCACATTTTAGGATTTTAGGAGCCAAAACCAGACATCATTTGGGGGGTGGGGGGAGATAGGGAGGCAAAAGGCAAATATCTAGAGATTGGTCAAAGTGACACCAGTCATGCAGCCCTTAGGGGAAAGTATTACAATAGGTGCCAGACAGTTCCTTCCAAATATACTTAAGACAGTACATTAAAACTGTATTCTGTGTACATAGTGGGAACACACTACGAGCTTAAATAACAAAGAGAGTTTTGAAGCTAAGGAAAGTTAAGATCTCCAGAGAAAGCCACAGTGGCTCCCAAGATGGTCTCAGCAGCTGCTATGGGAGTCTGTTTCTCTATCCGTAAAGGCTAGTACTTTTTTCAAATTCGGAGGAAGTTAGAAACAACAGACTTCAGGGGGAAAAAACCCTGTAACTCATGGACCCCCTTTGTATTTTCTCTTTCTTAAACTGAGAAATGAATTATTCTTCCCTATGCCTATGGGTCTCAGTCATCTGTTACCGCATCCACCTCCTCCATCCTACCCCACTGTCACCGTGAGCATTCAAACAGGGAGACATCAGGGTTTCATTTCACTGTAGGAGGGACCTCATTCATAAAGGAAGAAGTACATGAGGGTGTTAAAGCAGTGTAGCAGAAACGAAGACACCTGCATCTGTCAGCTAGGAAGGCTGGAGGAGCTGGAAGCTTTTACCCAAATGGGAATAGTTGAAAGAGTTGATGCATCTGAATAGATTTGCCTATAGGAGCAACCATGAATAAATTGGCTGAATTCAAATGCGTACCAACCTGCGTGAGCCTAAGGAGGTCGTTGTGGATGACAGGCACCCCTCGCCACTAACCAAAGACCCTCTGGCTGAATTTCAGACCTTTGCAATGAATTCAGTGCTGGACTTTAAAAGCTTTTATTTGAAGTAATAATACCAGAATCCAGCCCATTGTCATCCTTCAATAGCAGCTTTCTACTGCTCAACAACTCGAGTTATGCTTATTAACCTTTTGTGATTACTACCTTTGCATGCTTGTGGCAACATAGCTGGTATTATAATTACACTTTTAGGGTATTAAGGAAAGATCCTCCAGAGCTGGTCTCATTCCTAAATTTGTCCATTTAAAAATTATTACAAGAGAACATTATTTAAGAAGTATTACTTAATACGACACAAATGAGTGAGTCTTTTTGCTTTGAACCTGACTTTCACACATATACAATCCTAAGTATCTGTTTTGGCACTTAAATCCTGTCACCCCTGTTGCTGCTCCATAAACCACACAGCAAAGGATCGCTAAGAGTTGCAATGACCCAGCATGAGGGACAGCAGATACTTGGTCTGTGAGCACTGTAAAAAACATACACACCTATACATACACACACAAAGAAAACTGATGCAGAAAAAGGGAAAGAAGGAGAAAAAAATAACTCATGGATTAGAACAAAACCACCAATGCTGGGACCCATCAGAGCTCACTGCCTCTGCCTTGTGCCATCCTGCGATCCTCCCTACTGCTCCTCCTGCAGCGTGGCTGGGAAACAATTTTTTTGACTGTGAGGTATTTTTTAAATGCTGAGAAGGGTTTTAGTGAGAATGCAATTCAGAAACCTGCAAATATGGAACATACAGTATTTCTTCTCATATGTTTCTGTTTTCCCCACCACTTCCCTCTCCACACAGGAGACATTATAGAATGAAAAGATCTACTCCAATTGCAAGGATACAGACACACATATATACACGCACACATGATTTATATTCTAGCTTTACAGATGTGATAGCTTGGCACTTATTTTACAAAGAATTTCCGAATCCATTGTAACCCAAATTAAGAATTCCCTAATCCAGATTAGCAGGGAAAAAGCAAAAACAAATGTAACCTCAAGATGTAATTTGAAAGGTAATTTGCCAAAGTAAAGGCCCCATTGCACTGAGAGAGCAAAGTAAAGGGCTTCACTGTAAATGAGAAAGGATTAGGCCCACAGAAAAGTATTGCTATAGCAACAAAATAATTTATGAGAATACGTATAACAAAGCCAGAGCCACAGAAATGTGACGGGAAGAGGCTTGTACACACTTTAATAACATCATGCTTCCCTTTGTGATAATTAACACATTGAAAGAAATGAGCGCACTTTCATTTTACGATTTTGGTTTTAAACTCCTTTTATCAACACCATTTGGCAGCTCTCAATCACTGAAAAAATATCGCACCCATCCTGGTCAAGAAGAAGAGGCAGTGTCATTAACAGATGCAATCCCACGCTAAAAGGCATCTCCCCTCTAATGAATAACCGGGGCCTGACGAAGTTTGTGTGGACGACCCACAACCAGCCTGTTAAGGCCCTGTGCAGAAACGTGAGTGATAGTGCAGGGCGCGGGGCCATTCATCATGGCCATCAGAAGCCCTCCCATCCTGGTAGGCAGCTGCTCTTAATGTATGTTTTGCTAATTGGAAGTTACAACAGTGCTCTGAAGTCCCAGCTGAACAGCTCTTGCAGCTCTACAACGGCACAGGAAAAGCTTTCTGCATCTTCCTTTGGAATATTGGTTTAAAAGTTAGAAAAATTTATTATCATCACCATTTATCCTTTAAGGCTATAAAAATCTGCCAGTGAAACCCCCCCAAAAGGCTTAATGCATTACCAAAGCGCTAATTTTATTCTTCATTATTCCCCCAAACCTACATTTGAAACTGAAGCTCCTGCTCTACAGAGAGCTCTTGTTTAATGTATTTCTGTATGTAGATCCTTGACAGAGACCATTTTTCTTGCCTCTCAGGTGGCTCGTATAGCCAGATTTATGTCCATTATGCATAAATTCCTTGCAATATTGCTCTAGCATAATCAGCAGAAAATCTGAGAAAGCACCCACAGCAGCCACAAAACACCGCCAGAGACACTTGGACTCAGGCCACCTTCTTGAAGTCACAGGGATGCTGTTCCCATTGAGATCGGAGCCTTATCTTGGCCCCGACAGGTCAGAGGGACCGTGAGGGTCCCCTCGCCCCGCTGAGCCCCAACATTGCCCTTGCCTGGCGGGAGCGCAAACGTCACTGCCGAGTGGGACAGCCCAGTTTAGCTACTAAACCCAGTTTAGATACTAAGCCTTTGATTAGATCTGGCTCTGAATTCCTGTAACTAAAAAGAAGAAATTAAGAACGTCACTTTCCATCCCTAACACAACGCCAGCGTCATTCTCTCTGGCTTATATTTATTCCCTCCTATTTACACATCCCCAAAGCTGACCATGTGAATGCCTGGCTTCTTCCTGCTCAGTGCTAGAGGACACGCACGGGCTTTTCTTAACGCGCTGGCGGAGCCTTCCCTCTCGCTGCTCGCCGCTTGTCAGTGTTGGTTTCAAGGCACATTTATCTGCCCGTGCCCTGCCTGCAGCGCGTGGTCCCTAACCCAACAAGCCTTCCCTCTGTACGCCTGCCCCCGGCTCTGTGTCATTAGCTATTTTCATCCCCTTCCAATATGTTATTTAGCTGATATATAAAGAGAACAAACTTAATTCTAATACTTCTCTTTCGATAGTCAGGTTGCAGCCAGGAGCCATGGGGGACCTCCAGGTTGAGACGTCGCAGCCAGGACTGGTCCCACCACCCCAGAGAGGGGACCTCAGCCAAAACATCCACATGCAGGAGATTAAAATGAAAGAAAGGAAAATTTAACAGCTAAACTCACCCTCAGCTCTTCTCTCTGGGACAGGCAGAAGAAAGACAAGCAACAAGGTAAAACATCTCCTGCATCTACACTTCGCTTCCTTGGCATCCCAGGATGGATCCGCTGAAGGTGGCACCTGGGGTGGGATGGGGACAATTCCCCCAGCGCCTGCATCACAAGCCCTGTCCCGCTATCTGCAGGTCTCTGCTCTCCTGGGAGCGATTCCCTAAACACGGCACTTCAGGGCAAAGCCAGAGCATCTTGCAGGGCTCATGGTAACAGGAGATTGCTTTTATAGCAATAATGCATATTCAGCAAAAACACCAAATAAGGATTGGCTTCCTGGTAATTGTGGAGTATTTTTACCGTATTCTTGTCCCAATACAAGGCTTTTACAGACAGTTGTACGTCTTTCCCATTAGGCTGCGAGAGCTTATATTGGAGCAAAGTCTTTCATTTCGCAGCCCAGGCATGTACATAATATCCTCAGGCCCCCAGATCAGCAAAAGCCTTCAGCTTCATTTTGAGCGTAACTATATTCTTCAATTAGGGTTAATATAAACAAGCAAGTAGTAATTATGATGTAGGGTTTGCATCTATCTGACGTATCCTGGTTTCATAGCATCAGTGAAGTTATCCTGCAAGACCCAAAAGCTCGTAAGCGTTGTATGAGCTGCATGCAAAGTCTTTGGTATGCAAGCAGGGTGTTCAGAAGCTGTTCCTGATTTACACTGCAGTCGATATAAAAATAATTGTACCCAAATTGTTTTTGGCCTTTTCAAAAACTTGTTAGATTATTTATCAGCAACACTGCCACTACATCTTTATGGAGATCCTTAGTTTTGCTGACTGAACAACCATAATTTAAAAAAGCTGAATTACTTTCAGGCAATGGGAAATCATCTCAATGTAAATAATTGCTGCGGTAAACAGGATTGTTTGCTACCTCTCGGGGAGTGGCTGCAAAGGCCCACGAAGCAATTGTTGAGAGGGATGAGATGAACTGCACCTAACTTTGGCCATCTAAGAATTAGGCACCGGCTGCCTGGATGATCACGTACCACAGCTAACGAACACCCTCCTCCAGCAGATGACTCATCCCATCTCTCAGCTGACTGCTGAGGGAGCCTTAGTCTAAATTTTAGGTGATTACAGTAGGTGAAATTAATCTCTGTGTCCCATAATTAAAGCAAGATCTTTGAGAGCTGTACTTGATTTCTCACACAAAGCCAGCAGAGTCATTCAAATTACACGGGCTGCTTTTCAATTTCTGCAATTCCCACTTGTGCCTCCAGGAAGGCTGTCCTTTATATTTTGATTGAATTTATTGATTATATTTATTTATTAGACTTTTCTTCCCAGACTTTCAGATCAATATCAGGTCAATGGTGGCACAGAACGATTGTCATGGCTGCCTGGCCATTAAACGGGAAAATTCCTACTGCTCTTATTACTGTAAAAAGCGAAAACACAAACTATCCAGAAAGTCCACAAAGGTGTCAAATTAAACTGCAAACCCAAAATTTATCTCAATTAATTATGTTTAAATACTGTATTGTACCAATTAGACTCTTCTGGGTTTCCATTTCAGCAAAACATTGAAATAAAAGCCTGATGTTCCACCCAATTTTCTTCTTCACTCTCTGCTCTGGGGGACCATGTCCATGTCCCCATCGTCTCCCCTGACCCTACGCTAAGACTGCATCAGTGACCAGCAAAGCACCCAGCAGCACCTTCTGGAAAGAGCATCTCTCCCAGGCAGACAGCAGCATCCACCTCCAAAATGCCTAAGGGTGCTGCAGAGGAGGGTGAAGGGCACCCAGCCCGGGTCTGGGGTGCAGGGTACGGCACGCATGGCCTGCCCTGCCCAGGCTGGGGACATGGCACAGAGCAAAGACAAGACCGCTTGGACCTTCTTCCATACAGCAAAAACACATCCGCCCGTAGTTCAACCTCCTCGTAGCCCAAATAAGAGGCAGAAATCTCTTTTCTGCCAGAAAACTTTACTAACATAAAACTTTTAACCGGTATTTTCCACGGGTAGATGCTCTGTGTTACATTACAGCCTCTACAAGCTTAAACACCTTTTTTCTCCGACATAGGCTCCCCGCCAAAAGGAGACTCGCGGCGCACTTAAAGCCTCCTCCTGCCATGGGAAGGTGGGTTACATCCTCCTTGCGAGCCCCTAGAGGGAGACATGACCCAGATTTTAGGAGGAGGCACGCATGGGAGCCAGGCAGCAGCTCCCGAGATCCCAGCTCCCGGGTGTGACCGAGTGGGTGAGCCACGGTGGAGGGATGCTCCCGGTCACAGCTCTGCCAGGAGCCCTCCTCGCCTTGCAATGGATGCGTGGTACTTGATGACCTTCTGGAGAAGTGCTGGGCAGCACGGGCCCGATCTAGGAGTAGCCACGAAGGATGCAGGAGTCATCCACGGCATAGCGCATCCCACGATGTACTGGAGCAAGCACATGGGGAGGAACGCATGGGAATGGGAGAGGATGGACAGTGGGAAGAGCAGTTCCCAGCCAACCTGGTGACGTGGCAGCTTCAACTTCCCCCTCCAGAGAAACTATGGCTATAGTAGCCTACGACGTGCCTCTTTTTTAACTAAGCGCATGATGATTCCCTTTGTCTCCTTGTTCACCATGATAGTAATATAAAAATTTGAATAAAGAAAAATGATTCCAAAATGCCACAAAAAGAACAGGACTGGATTATCAGTGTATTTGCATGGACAATAAAATATCACCAATTCATGAAGATAAACTACAGGGAAGATTAGTCTGAACTGCCAATTTCTTAAAATGTTTCTCATTTCTTGGTTATGGCTATTTTTGCAAATTTCCCTTTCAGAAATCGCATTTCTTTCAAATCAGATCGTTGCCCTAGGGTTGTTGACCTTTATTTCGCCCATCTGGAAAACAAATGAAGCAGGAAGGATAACAATATGAGATACTAATCAGAAGTGCTGTTTGTTTTTTTGGAAGCTTGATTTCCAACTTATGTATTTCCCCCTAAAGGCACTGCCAGCAATGCACTGGATAACCGCTCTGCAAGGAAAACCAGCAGCTTGGCCAAAAGTCTTTTTGTGGCATCTTATCAGTGGTGAAAAGAAGAAAAAAAAAAAAAACAACTGCCAAATGAATAGTGATTAAGTGAATAATGAATAAAAACGAATGCAGATGTAGCTGGCGACAGAGTGGCTCACGGGCCAGGTGAGGTACCTTGGTATTGCTACTAGAGCCTTGTCATTCCACGTTTGACCTAAGAAGTTTAACGGGAGGTTAACTAGAGTGACAGGCAAGGACAAAACAACCTATTATCATTAATTTTGGTCAGAGAGATGTAACCTAAGAATATTTGTAAACAGAGTTACGAAAATAAGCATGCACGGGGAGGAGTTCATTAAGACGGCTGAGCCAGGGGGGGAAAGGGCCGCCAAACCCCGGACAAGGCAAATCAGGTTCCGTTTGTTTCTCTCGCTAAGCAATGCCGACTCCCAAGGTGCAGGGGAACGGCGCATTTTGTTAGACTTGAAGAGGAGTTTGTTAATTTGGAGGATCTGAGTCCCATAGTTCTAACGGGTGAATTTAGGGGTTCAGTCACACTGGAAATAAACCCAATTTGGGGGAATGACAGTAAGACTAATTTTTTTTGTTGTTAGAAATCTGTGGGTAGCAAAATCAATATTTTTTAGGCAGCTCTGTTAAAAAGGGAATAATACATTTTAGTGTTCATTAAATGCTATTCTTTTTCTCAATAATCTCGTTGCTTTTCTCACCACTACATGTCACCCAGGTATTGAACTAGCCTTAAACCTTGTGTGGAAAAACATTGCCAAAACCCCACGCGGTAGACGCATGAAGCAGCTGCGGCTGAGTGAGCGCTACCTGACCACGGATGGAGAAAAGCAGTTTCTCTAAAGAGAATAAGATTGGACCAAGGGAAAAAAAAAAAAAACAACTGGGGAGGCCAGTGCTGACTCCCTCACTCGGCTGCCGTTGGGCCACACCGCTTGCTAGCGGGGACAGAGCCAAAGGGACCGTTCGTAAGATCGCCGATGGAGACCTGCGCAGCTCTTGGGCTGCGGCACCAAACAGCAGAGCCATTATGTATGCAGCTCCTGTGCCTGCACGCAACCTTGAATATCAGAATCTTCTTTGATGATAAATAGTATAAATGGTGGCTAGGACACCGAACTACCAGGGGATCGTTACCGTCCCCCTGTACATGCCACTGAAGATGAGCAGAAGGGCTATTGGTGCAGAGTCTCCTCTGAAGGACAGGCTGCTTGTATCCCATAATAGTAGATTCCATTTAAAAATAGCGAATGATAGTCAGAGGAATAATAAAACCTAGAAAATCATACCAAAACCCAGCAATACATCAAAGCCATTTTAATAGCTCTTAATACAGTCACTGACATAGCTACTGTACTTGCAAGGCTGGATGATGGAACAGGCAGAGGTTTCTGGTTTTACATTCATTTCATCCTAAAAGTTTCTGTTGCTTCTTGCATGTAAATTACAGATAATGATTGTGCTGACAAGAGGTTGCACTTAGCTGACTCGGCTACGAGGTAAAATTGGAAGAAAATACCTGGTTAAAAGAACTTTTCTCATTTTTTTCCCCTTGGAAAAAAAGGAGACAAGATGCAAGAAGTTAATTGCATGGGGCTTCTTATATCTCTTGGCTGGCTACTGAACCAGTGCCATAACTCAGTGCTTCTGGATACTAAGAAAGAAAGCGTTATTTGATGTAGTAGGGGCAATCCCATGCTTATCAAATCATCTTGCTTGCCTGTAAAGCTAAGCTCCAATTTATGATGTTTTATGAAGCCACAGATTGAGCTAAGGCTATAAAAATTGGAATTTAATATTCAGGAATAAAAATGCATAGAGTACCACTGAAGTGACATTTTTTTTAAAGGACTTGTATCCTCCTTGCATTAAATATAACCAGAGAGTGTGACAATAATGGCATGCTGTCCACTGGAGAAAACATAAGACAAACAGCACAGGTTTGTGATTTCTAAAACACGCGTACTTGCTCCTGTGCATGTATTAAGGCAGAATGATGGGTCACATCATAGAACAATGGCTAATAAAGCACCGTGCATCGTGTGGCCCTCAGCAAGTTTATTTTTAAACATTTTCCCTCTGAGAAAGAACAGAGAAGTCTCTCAAAGCACATCTGCCTGCCAGACAGATTTTTTTTTTCTTCAAGTGACGAAATGCACAGAAAGACATTGAAAATTTGCACGCAGCTGGTTTGAAAGCAGTCCTTTCATTTACTCACCTGAAGAAAAGGGTGAGATGCCTTTTCTATGAGCTTGAAAAATGAAAGTAAGAGAGATGGAAATTTTTCTAATCCATTCCTGCATTCTCCAGAACCACCACTGCCTCTGACACACTTTCCCACCACCTTCCCTCACTGATCTTTTATTATAATCATTAGGAGAAGACACCTGTCTACTTAAACTGTATCTTTAAGGCCCTGGTGGAGCAAAGCACATAAATACCTGTTTAACGTTAGACATCTATTGAGCAAAACATTTAAGCATTCACCTAGCTTCCAAAGGTGTTCACATGACTTAACGGCTGCTTAAATTATTGCTGTGGAGAGATGAGGTTATTTACATGCTTAATGTTAAGTGCACAACTGATGTAATCTTCTAAATCAAGGTTGAAAATCCTTAGCAAAAATTAACTAAGATAGCAATTATACAAGAATTGTTTAAAACATCACTTGATTTTTACTTTGAGATTTTGGGATCTAATTAAGAAGCAGGACTGATGTGTTCAAATCTGTCCTCCTGGCTACCCAAGGGATTTGAGTGCTAACTTGCTTAAGCTCGTTTGAACAGTCCAGCCTTGATCATTGAAGAGATGCGCTAATGGCAGATGTGGGCACCATGCAGTCCTAAGGAATCAAATGACTTAAAGCGGTGCAACACCTGAAATCACTTTTAATATGATTTAAAGATACAAAAATGTTCGGTCTCTCAAAATGTCTTGAGGATATGCGCAGATAGCCTCTTTAGGAGCAGCCTGTGCCAGGAAGAAGTTAATCCCCCAGCTGCTCATTAAAACCCGCTTGCTGGAGGTTTTGAACGGATCTGTTGGCAAAGCAGTTCAAATGAGCACTTTAATTCTCTTCAGGGTAAAAAAAAAAAAAANCTCTAGCTTAAAAAAAAAAAAAAAAAAAAAGGAGAAAAATCAGCTGGGATAGCTGGGACTGGTAATTCAAACAGTTTAAACCAACCTGGCTGAGAAGAATTAGGAGCATGAGCACACACTACTTGATTAGCAGAGGCAACCGCTGGCACGGAGGATGGCATCGGCTAGCCTGAGTGGGTATTGCCTCAGCTGGCCCACATACCGTGTTCCCATTCCTGTTCCATGAGTGAATCATTTGTGAACTTAAAATTGTTTCCTACGGCATAGGCCCAGAAACACATAATATATTATTTTTAATATTTTTTCCTCATTAAATTATTATGACAGAAATTACATGAGATCCAGGGGACATGGCACAGGGCTCAGGAGGCAGGATCCTGTAGAACCAGCATCATCGCCCATGACTGGTTATGTGACCCCAGCAAGGTTGAACAGATTCCTTGAACCATCATTATGAATCTGCAAACCAAATTACCAGGTAAAACCCCTGGGGACAAATCCTGTCTGGGGTTGCCATTCCCTGGATGAAGCCCTGGCTCTGCCACCTGAGTTCGTTTGCACCAGCTTGGAACTCCACCTGCAAATGCAGAATCTGTGCGTGGCACTAGAGGCATTTGGGGCTAGAGGGTTATCTCTAACAGACAGAGGGTTACTGAGCAGGTGTCACGAGTGTATTTCAGGTAATATTTTTGTTTCCTACACTTTAAAATTTGTGATACAGCTGTATAGCCAGCATTTACAATCCATTATTTCCTTCACATTCTTTCCACGTGCTTCCCTGGATCTGACAGGACTGAGGGGAAAAAAAAAAAAACCCAAACAACCACCTAATCCATGCTGAGGCAGAAAAACAACTCACTAAAACGCCATCTAAAACAGGAGGTTTGAAATCATTGAAACTCTATTATATGCTTGAGTAACTCCTGGAACAATAGAAAGCTATGCATGATTACGTAGGCAAGTAGAAATATGCAAGGCAGATGTTGTCCTTACTGCCACACATTGAAGTCTCATCACTGGCCTGGATACCATCTTCTCTATGATTGTCCATTTGAGGTGGTCACGCCAGAATAAGATAGTAATGATGCATCTTTAATTTGGGTATTCCTGCTTATTAGGTGTTCAATTTGACTAAATGTAAACTTGGTATAGAAGCAAAAACATCAGTGATGGAATATCCCTGCAGAAAAAGAAACTAAAGCTCTAGGGCTATCTCAGCTCTGCAGAGCGAGTGCAATATTTAAGAGGAGAAAATGGGCTGTTGCTGTTAGCCTGATCTGCAGTCAAAGGGCATCTTACCTCATTTCCATTGGATATAGTTTGCTCTAGGTCTCCAGAAGCCTAATCGTATAATAGGCTCTATCACTTCATTTCATTTTTTTGTGGGTTTGTAGTTTTTTTATTCTTCTTCAGTCTCCTACTGTAGTGAGAGAGGCCTGTTGGAAGTCAGCTTCCAACAACAAATCCCCACCACTGCACTCCTATTTTGAGCAGATTTTCAGCACATCTAAACTAGCATAGCCTTATTAGATATTGGTGGGCAAACACCAGTTGACAGCAGCTTTGGGCCTCAGCTTAAAGAAGAAATTTCAGTAACAAGTGGTAAAGATGGTTCCATTTGACACACCTGTTATGAGAGTCAGTTGTGCAGCTTCAACTGATATTGATGAATTCAGCAAGTAGCAACACTTCGCCATAAGAGTGAAATCTCATATTAACCATGAGATGAAATAAACAATTTTAAAAGCCCCACAAAACCAACCAAAAAAAAACCCTTGGGAAAGGAAAGCAAAGTACTGAAAGAGGTCAGAGTCCCAAAGAGACATTTGAGCCCATGGGTGTAACACTAATCACTCTGAAAGATCTCCAAAGCAACTCCTCTCTTTTTCTGTTTTTTTCCCGCTGTACAAAACCAGGAGGGGGACCAGCTCCGGGCAGGGTAGAGCTGTGATCCAGACACGGTGAACTGGTGCCCGGGTGACATGACTGGAGAAGACCACCCGGCCAAGCACTCATGTCTGCGGCCCACCCCAGCAGCACCGTTCGTCCATGGTGGCTGTAGCTGGGCTGGAGGAACAACCGCAGCTGTTCTGTTACTGCCCACCTTCTTCTGGCTTCTCTCAAATTTTGTTCCCACCCTTTTTTGGCAGTTATAAGTTCCTTTGCCACTAAAGCAAACTGAGAAGACAATGGTGAAATGCAACAAAAAAAATGTAGAGCTGGAACAAAGCGGGAGAGAGAGGGGAAAGAGATGCTAGAACGAGCGGAAGAGATTTGGGTTTAAAATGTGGTTTCTTGCATCTGCCATTTTCAAGAGAGACTTATAATTTGCACTTTACAATTTTCTAGCAAGCATACTGGATTGTCAAGCTTGGTAATTTTACCAGAAATTTGTGATCATTAGTATTTTTCTTAAAGTCTCAGCTCTCTTGAGACAATGGATTTATGTTACCTGTATGATCTCCATTAATCTCAGCTCTCTTGCTTTTTTTAAAAAAAAAAAAAAAATTATGGCCTTCAGGTTTTCAGGGGAAAGCTTTAAAATATGAACCTTTAAGGACATGGAAGAAAAAGAAAGCAAGTAACCGGCTTTTTCTTTTTAAACCAAAGTCCTAATCTGGGGGAGACCTGATTAATCATTTCTAAGCACTTGATGATAGGGATTTCTTACACGCTGTCAGCCGGAGTAGCACTGGAAAGGCAAAAGGATAAAGTGGAAACCATCAGTAGTAATAACGTTTCTAAATTCCCAATGAATTTGCATGGGTATAGTGGGAGAGGTCGCAATCCTTTTGTATAATTGATTATACACGTAGGGCACACATTTGCACCGGCAAGTCACACAGGGACCTGCCTAATCTTTCCACCTGGACAGGGAAGTGCAAACTGCACAAGCACACAAACCGAGTTTGCATGAACTCTGTAAGGAATAGGGTTGTCACACTCTCCGTTGTCCCTTATTACCTTGTAAAAACGATGACTGATGGTCACACCAGCAATCACACCAGTGGCGTGACTGTCGTGGAGGCAGAGCTCTTTCCCGGGTGCTTTCATCGTACGGAAAGAGCTGTATGGAAACCCTGTGCGTGGCAGAGTGCCTGTGCCACCTTGCTGTGATTGCAGCCTTCCAAGGAAAAGAATCCAGCATCTGTAATTAGCAAAGAGCAATGCTGAGCACAGAATTTCCACAGGCTGTTTCCTCGGGTAGTTCAGACACAGCTCAGGATATTCTTCTCTTAGGTAGAAAACTCCCATCACGGAGGAGATCCTGGTGTGGTTTTGGTTTTACTCACTCTCATGTCTTCGACTTCAACTAAGGAATGAAGTGCAACTGCTCATCAGCACAGTGTACATAAATATACGTATTGCCTAGTTATGCAAACGCCTGCCTGCAACCGCTCAATAAACCAGAAAAGCACTACCTTCATTCAGGTAGTCCATCATTTTAGAAACCCAAAGAGTTTATAGAAACGATTGTCAAAGACCCCATCATTTTGCAGTTAGTATAATTAATAAGGTGTGCACAAAATCTAGGAGTGTTTTAACACATGTTTTCAGTTGAATTGCATTATTGTTATGTTATAATAAAAGAGAGCCACATGTTAACAGAACACCAGGGACCCAATCTGATGCAACTGTTAAACATCAATAGGAAAATCAGAGGGGAAATATCAAGTTTCCTTTAAAATAATTTTGGTTTTCAAGAGCTGTGACTTTTATTTAGTAGATTTTATGAAAGAGCCTCTGTTTATAAAAATTATCGGGTAGCGTTGGCTGTCAGAAAACATAAACAGGCAATTAGTGCAATAAGTAGAACCACACAATGAACTCCTCTTGGCAGTCTCCTATCTGGAGCCAAGCAAGGCCACGATTCAGTGAACAAGTAGGCACGTGTTTAAGTCCACAAGATCATCTTAGGAGTCTACTGTGACTACTCACACGTTAAAGTGTGTGCAAGTGGTTTGTAAGAGCTCAGAAATATCTTTGGGAAACGGTATTGCAGGCACAGTCTGCGACTTCATTGGGATGTGGCACCACCTGAAAGCCATTTCGGAAAGCCTCCTGGAAGCATAAGAAGGTTCTGCATGTAGTTTGGATGAACTTTAATGGATATAGCCTACGTAGTGGCCTTGGAAAGACTGTTTACTTCTGCATCTCCCTACTCTCCACCTGAATTCTGCACTGCATTTTCCTACCGAGTTTTGGTGATGGAGATAGCTGGCTCTGCCATGGGATAATAATGAGCTTTGGCCTTTGTAGTGAACACAGGCTTACGGTCTGTGGAAATATATGAAGGACAAAACAACCCTCACAAGAGAAATGCGATTAACTGCACAATGTCACCCAGTTATCTTCATTTCTTCCACTCTGTAAAAATCAATGGACCTAATTTCTTGCATGAAAACCTGACCATTGGTGTATTCTGAAACTGCTCTCATTATCCTTGTGCCAGACCTGCACACCATCTCCTGCATGTGTTCAATCCTTAAAGTTACTGTGATGGACCCAAAGGCAGAAAAACACTGTGCTAAAATTAGCTCCCTCTGTGATATCTTAACGTGCTTTTGGAATTATTATGAGAACGACTGGGCAAACCCAACACACCTCGCACTCTGGACACATGCCCCAATATTGCTCCCAAAGTACAGTTCTCTTGAGCTTGTTCTCAGAAATGAGGGTGTTTTGTGGGAGGCACACATGAGGGATACTGAAACAGATTTGGGAATGGATTACTCTGAAACTGAGCTTCCTAAGGAGTTCTCACAACAGGGAAACATGCTGGAGGAAACGTCTCATCTGTTGCTGAATAAGTGGGCAAAATTCATCAACAGAGGAATAAATGCTGTCAAGAAGGACGTCCTTCCTTTCTCCCTCTCCAAATAATGCATAGTTAGATCTTCTCCTAACACTAGTCCACCAAAGCCTGGGAAATTATTCCTACTGGCACCTTGTGTGTGCCAACATAGGTCTTGTTTTTTTATTTGAGCTGAAGGGAAGCACTGACACTTTGATCTGACAATAAGAACAGCAGCAGTCTCCTTGCTTCTTACTAACTTGAAGCACAGAAGGACCATCTTCAAGTCTATTTGATCAGACAGCTGTACCTCCTAGGGAGGTAAATCCAGGAGCAGGACTCTGCATGACCTTCATTAGCCAGGAAGCAGAAGGCGGGCTGACTTTTGCCACCGTGCTCCTTCCCATCCCTCTGTGTTTTGTACATACTAGAAGCTGACCTAACTGGTTCATCCCAATTCTAATTGGAGGCTTTATGTTAAATGTAAAAGTACTTATAACCTACACTTAAAAAGGGTGCGAGTCAGGCAATGAGGCACAACACTTAAACTCTGCTCTTCTATAATATATATTCCTATGTACAAAAAGCATGGACAGTGTCAAATGAAACACGCAATTAGTCCCCCTCTAGCAGTGAGCAGTTCAAACTGTAACATCATGCCAACCGTGATTAAGAGTGATACAGCACATCATCATTGTCAACACTATTCAACCAATGTAAACCTTAGTTAGAAATGTACTTGTCAGAGAAAAATGCGCCTTTGATTTCTATTACACTTTCCCCAGTAATTGCTGTCATCAGTGGCAGGTTATTATTACAGTTGAATAGAGTTTCAGTAATTACTTTTGCACAGATTCTAACAGCTTTTAGATTGAATGATATTCTGACAGTTTGAATACTCTTGACAACAATTACCTTTTTCCTGGTTAACACTGATTCAGGAAAATTAAAAATTAAATCTGTTCAGAGGAAACACTTATGTATGGCACTAGTAAGTGGGTTGATACAAAAATGTGTAAATTACAGAATGACTTAGAATAAAAAGTTCTTTTGCTTTTCCTCTTATGCTTTTAAAAAAAAAATCAGCACTTAGGGTACATGCAGTACATACTGGTTATATTACCAGTAAATGATGTGAAATAATTTAAAACACTTCTAAATCCACTTCCTACTGATCAGCTTGAAATGGAGAAAACATTGTTATGGAGGAAGGCTTGTTGCTCCCACCCTAATTTTTGTCTTTGGTAACTGTCAGATAATGGCTTTTGACTTTCAAACCATTATTCTTAATCTGACATCACCAGATTATTTAAAAAAAAAAAAAAAGAAATAATCCCAGAGCCAAAACAAACAAGCAAACTGTCTTACAGTGGTAGCCTAGGAAAAAACAGCATGTTTGTTATTTCTGAAAAATTTATCTAATATTGCAGGGGTCATAACTCAAATGCTTGATTAAAAAAAAAAAAAAAAAAGTCTCATGCACAGAGCTCTCCAGTTTAATTTCCCTCTTTGACAGGATAACTGGCCTTGTGGATAAGGGAGACGCAGTGAATGTGATACATCTTGTTATTAGTAAGCTTTCTGGTACTGTTTCACATGACATTCTTATAATAAAACTAAGAAAATATGGTCTAGAACTAGATAAAATTACCATAAGGTGGATGGAACAATTGGCTGAAAAACTGCTCTCGAGGAGTAGTTATCAATGGTTCACTGTCAAACTGGGAGCAAATTTCAGGTGAGATTCCTCAGGGATCTGTCCTTGCTCCAGCTGTGTTCAATATTTTCATAATGACTCAGTTAAAGGGAAAAGAGATTACATTTATAAAATTTGCAATGTTGAGGAGCTGGGATGGTGGGGACCCTTGGGAGGTCTGGATCAAAATCCAAGAAGATATTAACAGTTTGGAGTGATGGTCTGAAATTAAGATGAAATTCAATAAAGCCAAGTGTAAAGCGTTACACTTATAGAGGAGAAATCAAATGCAAATGGGAAATTGCCAGAAAGGGAGTTCTATTACAGAGAAGAGTTTCAAAGTTATATAAAGTAAGTGATACCTTACTATGAGCTGAGTGTCAAAGGACTGAAACTGCTCCAGAAAAGACAATTTTAGGGATTTGTTAACAGGAGCATCTTACATGAGACCACTGTGGTAATTATCCCACCGTCGTTAAGATGGGGCCTCAGCTAGAATGCTGTGTCCCATCTTGAGCTCATGTCTTTTAAAAAGGTGCAAAAAAAGCTGGAAAGAATTAAACAAAGTCCAGCTGAGAAGAGCAAGAATGGTCAGGGTTGAAGAAGTATGACTCCCGGTAATAGGATGATGCTCTTTAGTTTAATAAAGAGAAAATTAGGGAAAGATGTAATTCACAGTCTTCCAGTTTGTGACAGGCTACTGTTACAAGCATGCATCTTAACTGCCTTTGATGTCCTCCAGAAGAAAAGTCAGAAAGAGACCCTTTTTTTTTTTTTTTGGCAAGAAAGTTTAGCACATTTGTTTTGAGATTTGAAGATAACTTCCATGACACAAAAACATACAGGAGATGATTTGCACAAGATTCTTTCCATCTAGAAAAAGGAGGGCAGGATCAGCGCAGTCCTGGAGCTTCGCTTGCTCCAGGTCGGTGGGAGGGGTGGTAAATTCAGAAGTGGGAACTACAAAAGGAGAATTACTAATGATAAAGACAAAAAAACCCCATAGTCCCTGCAGAGCAAGAGATGGATGTTAAACTAAAATCATCCAGCTACCATGCTGGTTAAAACACACATTAAAAAACCCTAGAAATACTGTCAGTATGCATTTAGAAAGGATGGGTCAGATTTTCAGATTTTATTTCCTTTCTACCTTCTGAGTTTTTCATCCTCAAATCACATTTTCAATATTTCTTCTGCTTCCATATTAAAAAAGCACCAAGATTCTGTAATATCCCTTTTTATGATATCACCTTTAAGGAAAACAAATTGTACAAGACTTACAATTGGATCATAACACGTGGTGACACTAAACTAATTAGAGAACATTTGTCATTTGTTACCTTAATTGGCTTGATTAAAAAAAAAGGGGGGAGTGAGCGAGTGGCTGTGTGGGGGTTAGTTGCTGGCTGGGGGTAAACCACAACACGGGGCTGTAATAAATAAAACCCACACCGCTCCACCTCTTCTTGCCTTGCACCAGGCTGCATTCTTGCCCAACCTGGTACAACCTGCAAGGGAAAGCAGCTATCAGAGAGCGCTGGGTACGGGCTCACTGGTTTCTGGTCACTGGATGGCATTTCTTCCCACTGAAATGGGGGCAAAAGTGCAAGGAGTGGGTGAAGCCTCCGCTCCTCCAGCCGCCGTGCATCATTCATGGCGTAGGAGGGGTACGCCGCTCTACGTATGGAGTCCGTTGCAAAGCTGCGATTGAGCCTTTAGCTTTTGATGCTACTACCTAACTCTAATCTACGTGTGTATTAAAATATCATTGTCTTTTTTTCCTGCTCATTAGAATTATAGATTTAGTTTATTGTTATACTTTCCATAGAGCCTTCTCTTTTTATTAGCATTGTACAATCTGTACAAAAGCAAAATTTAGTCCTTTCAGGGAGCTGAAAGGAAGCAATCTTTTACATGACAAATCCAACATTATCATATGTAAACCTCATTTACTATGTAATGTCTTCCTGTTTCCAGTTCATTAATTGAATGAAACCTATTTTCACATTCTGGTAGGCAGCAGTATTCTCCAACCAACTTAAATGGTGCTTTTGGCTGAGGGGGGGAGGGGGAGAAGTAACGCTAGAAAATATTTAGCATAATGATTGGTCAAAAAATATATGTATTTCTGAAAAAAAAAAAATCACTACAGTTCTCAAAAATAACAAAAGTGGTGGCTGGAGTCTGAAGCTAATATAAAATTTGTTTTGTCAGCTTAACAACTGCAAAGTAACTGTTTAACCTTTCAGAAAGTGAACAATCTGACTTGAGTAAATGTTACTGCATTGCTCTCGTCGGCCCAAGAAGCGGGCTGTGGCTCAAGGCGGAGTCCATCCCCGCACACGGGGCAACCGCCCTGCCTCACGTCACGGCTGCAGATGTTCCCAAAATGACAAAACCACTGACTGTGACAACACACCACTGTGAATTGGTGAGAGATAGTATGTATAGTCCCCTATTCAGTGATAAAGTACTGGTATCTTATTTATCATCTTAAAGCTTTCACCACAATGCTCTTTCTTTTAAAAGAATATATTTCTGTCCCACAGTCATACCAGTGAGAATATCTCAACATACTTATTGCAAATTCCAAGATAATATCCAGGCCGTTAAGTCTCCTTCATATATATGGAAAATTTAAGAATTTCACAATAAAAATGGCTTCTCCCCAGGGTGAGGGTAAGCCACGAGTCTACTTCTGCATTACAGATGTAACATAGGTCTTCGTTTAGAAGTGATATGACAAAAGCATCTTAGCTATATTAAGACCAGACTGCCTAGCTATTTAAAAAATATAAACTTTTGTAAAGGTAATTTCTTCCATGCAGTTGCCTATGGTTTTGCCTGACTTGCTTCAGAAAAAAAACATGAAATGGCACCAAAGCTTGGTTTAAAATCTGCCTCAAATTACGCTACAATCACCTGTTTTTTCCTTATCAAGGCATTATCCCACCTACCTCAACTGGTTTACCCAAGCCAAAGTTATGCAGTGTATTGGGATAGAAACTTGCGTGGNCTTACAATTAGTGAATATGACCAGTTAATGGGTCTTTTCTGAACGAGCTTTTAAATAAAACAATAAGCAAGCCTGGGAAAAAGCAACTTACTGGGCTATCTGAGGCCAATTTCTTTTAAGCACAGGTCATGTTAATTTAAAATAAATTCCTTTTAGCAATTGTTTCATCAGGACTATGTCACTCCAGAGGGAATGGACCCAAAACCTCTCATTACCTTAATCTTGGTGCATCTGGAACTGTATTTTGTTCAAATAAAATTAATTCATAATATGGGTGGATTTGTTGCTTTTCTTAACAGAAATGTTCCCTGACAACTTCAAAACCAAATTACATATAGGAAAAAAAAATAAAGTTCAGTTACAAAGCTCTTTAAAAAAATCTGCAGAGCTATAACAGTACAGAACAGCTTGCTAAGAAAAATAAAACTCCAGCTGACCGGAAAAAAAGCAAAACAGAAACAGGCAACTCCAAAACAGCTGTGACTAGCCAGGATGCCAAATGCTGGCAATTGTTAGAGCAGGCAACGTGAAAATCCATAAAACATTCCTGAAAAAGTAACTCCTTTTCCCCTTCTTGGTATCTGGTAACCTCACCAGAATTCAAATCACAGTTGCAATCCAATACTGTAGTAAGTATTTTTACAATCTGAAATAAGGAGTTTTAATCCCCTTCAGTTGCTAAACGAAATTCCAAGATGACGACCAGGGATGGCAGGAGCACCCCTGTTAGATAGCATCTTCTCAGGTAGCATCGAGCACCCACAGCCTCGCTGCCCTTCCCAACCCCCAGGTAAGGACCAGTACATCCCAGTGGCCCCACACTCACCCAGGCTGTGCGCAGCGCAACTTCCCTAAATGATAGAATCATGAAGGTTGGAAAAGACCTCGGAGATCATCTAGTCCAACCGCCAACCCAACACCGCCATGTCCACTAAACCATGTCTCGAAGACATGGTCAAATCCCTCTCCTCTCACTCTCCAGCAGCAGCCTTTCTCATCTTCCCATTCCCACAGCTGACTGCAGCTGAAACAGGGACTCTCCCAGGTGTTTGCCATGCGATTGAATAAACAAGTTGCATTTGTAGCTTTTTAACATGCATTAGAAGCAAGTAGTGAGAATTCTAGTAACGACTAGTTATCCTCCAGGATACCTCAGTTGCAAAATCATCACTTTGCCTATGGCACAGTTTAAGTGAAGGCACTAAGTGTGCTGATCATTTTGTTTTAGCATCTAGTGTGCCAGAAGAGTCTGATTAACAGCTTTCCATCCCTATTCAAGCATCTTTGTTAGGAGTAAGTCTTTGCTCTTTTAGATCCTGATCCAAAGCCTTTCAAAGTAATTGAAAAGTCTCCTATTGATGGGAAGGGGTGTGTGCCCTTGCTAATTGTTCCTTTCACATTAGAGTGAAAACAAATTCTTCAGCTTTCATTTTAAATCCATGAAGTTCAATCCCTTGATATATTGGACCCTTATTTTAAGTATGCTGATGAAGAGAGGACGGGAAGGGGAGGACAAAGGCCAGGACAGAGGGCTGTGCGTAGGCTGCAAGTACGTATGCTATACAGACCATGTGGTAAGGCTTGATACAATCGCATGGCTTGGATTTTACTATCCAGAAAGGCTCCAAATGTTGCAGGGTTCAGAAGTTCACTGTGTATGCTACACTTAAAATATTCATTGCTTGCCAGCAGACCTGAGCTCAGAAAGCCACTCTGATGCTCCCCAGTAGCTGCTTACTGTGAATCATTTGTTTCTTCCCAGGAAACTAATTTTTTTGGTTTGCTATTCTCCCAGATTGAGGTGTCATCTCTATTCATGGCAGAGGTGTGTACGGAGGACTGGGAGGTCTAGAAAGCAAGCAAGCTTTACTTAGGGTATCTCGGTGCCAAAAAGGTATTGAGAAATCACAAAATGCTTATTCAAGACCAAAAGTGATGGCTGGTCAACTGAACAGTAAATTGCAGTGGAAATTAATAGTTAAGCATGCATGCATTACAGTGATAATGGAATTTTACAAATATCTTAAACAAACAAAAAAAAGCAACCAACAGTTAATGTCATTTTTTAGAAAGATGGGTACATACCACTGCAGCTTTGCAGAGCCGTCACCCAGGACAGTAGACCATGGAAAAGCTCCATGATAGGGGATAATTAAAGGCTGCCTTTAAAACGACTAATGCCTTTGCCCTGGGAAGGAGATAAACTGGCTGGAACTAATAGATATTTCCATCTATAGGTTAAAAATTCTATAGAAACATAATTATACAAATAAATATAGATCTATAAGATGGGGGAAAGCAGCAGTAGCACATGGCTGATCTTGTGGGAAGCCAGGAGAGAACATGGTCGGCTGTAGGAGTCCCCAGCTTGTGCGTTCGACAGCAGCAGACTGTTCTGGACACACCATCCATCTCACCACGACATAAATATTGCTATTTTGGCAGAAGAAGGAGAATTTGTAGAGAGAAAAATATATAAAGTGCAATAATAACCTGGAAACACACCTTAAAAAAATGCCACCTTACAACGAAATCATTTTTCTTCCCTCCACAAAGAGGGATTTCACCCCGGAGTTGTTTCTAAAAGACTGTAAAACATAACAGATGAATGTTGCCTTGCATAAGGAACACACACATGCATTTAAATCACTTATAGCTTCCTTTTTTATGATGCAATTGTGAATTGTGTTATTTTGCATTTGTAATTAGAGGTTGAAACAGATGGTAAAGGCTTGGTTTAAAGTGATGTACTGGAGTACGCAGCTCTGTGTATCAGGTCTCCTGCTCCACCGAGTGCTGAGGATGGAAACCCTACCAGGAGGTGGTCAAATAACAAAGTGTTTGCTGTACATCAAAGTGTGCTGAAAAGTACCGGAACAGAATTTCTAGGAGGTCAATAAGCATTTGTGAAAATCTATTATTTCTTTTCCAAAAAAACCACTCTTATAGCATTCTCACTACTGGGCTCTAATTTTGGCAGTTGGGGTATTTATGTTTCATGAGATCTAACACTGTATAATTAATATAGTGGAAAGAGGAAAAAGATAAGTAATGTTTATAAAATAGCATAAGTGGGTTTAAAAATTGTATTGTTTGCTGTCTTGGAGGCTGAGGACTTAGAGAAGAAGCTGACATAGAGACTGAGGTACACAGAGGGCTCACACCAGCTTGTCCTTTTACTGAAGTCAATGAAATTGCTCCAGCCAAAACCCTAGACCAGATCTGCTGCTTTGCTTCAAGACCTGTTGCAAAAGGAATAAAAAGCTATTATTTTCTGAAGGCTGTTCTTTACGAAACTATTTGGTGACTTCAGTTCATTTTAGCGTACTGATATCCCTGTCACCGAGGGTCTGCTGCAGATTATTTGATGGAGTATAATGACCTTTCCAAAGGTTTGACAAGACATCTTACAGAATTCTGCTGCGGGAATACATCAGACCTGTTCCAAAGCCCCATAAAGTCCACGAAATGACCTAAATTTACTTTTGTGGTTTTTTCTATTAGATTCTTAAATTTCTATTTTGTGTTACCCTATAGGTCAAGAGAAACATTGCTTGGGACAGTGTCAAGCCCATCCTAAGATGCAGCAGCGTTGTTAAGACAAAAAAGCCCAAACCAAACCAAACCGAACCCAAATGAAACAAAAATAAAGGGGCAAGGCATCTCTGCAGCACATGGGGAAGCAGCCAAGTTTTTTATGTGTGCCTCAGATTTTGCTCTGAACAGCTTAGTTCTGTTCAACTCATTTAGACCTAGCCAACATCAAGCAGGGAATCAATAATAGCAGAAATATGGTGTCTCTACTCATATTTACAAACTTATGAAACAGTCTCCAGATTAAGAGAAGACAGACTCAGGTCAGAAAGCTTACAGCCCCATATTGTTATTCCTTGACAGCAGAAGCAGCATAACTGCAGACCTTGTCAATAATTTGTTTTCCTCGCAACATCACTTATAGAACTAGAAATGCTTCAAGCATCAAGAAATGTGAATTCACCATGCTATGAGACAGAAAATGTAACCTGTCCTTTGCGAAATGTGAAAATACTGTTCGGTGAGTGTTGAAAGCTGAGCATTAAAGCTGGAAACAACCCCAGTAGTCTTATTTTCTAGCCTGTTCACAACCACAGTATACTCTGAGTGAGATCCAGATTTGTGTCTGCTTCATTGTAATCCAAATTACATTAAAATCAAGAAACACCACAACAACCATAAAAGCTCCATTTCTGTGCTATAATTTCTGGTCACTGGAGCTGTGCAAAGAATGACCTTCCCTCAGTCCTCCTCCACCAAGAGCTCAGCAATTTTGGGGGTAGCTGAGATCAGGTCTGCAATTCTTTGGGCTTCCTGGAAATTCTGCTGTGAAACTGATTTTTCTAAGCCACCAGGTGACTTAGAAGAGAGTTCATAGTTTGCACTACAGAGCATTTGCGGTTCTTGGGTGAACAATCCATCATTACCAGCATCACTGTATGGTTTAGACAGCTGTGGGAGCAGAAATAGAAATGGTACACGACTCTGGGGGTATCCCTGGAGCCTTTGAGTTCAATGTGAGTGTGCAACTTTTCCAACTCTGTCCTACCATCCCACCATCATTTAAAGGAGACATTCTTTTTCTCTCATTGAAAGTACTTACATACTTTTTTTCCAGTTTTTTGAAAGCAAGTTTGTTGTAGACAAAGTGAAATCATTCACAGAAGACAATAAGTAAGCAATCTCAGAAACCAGAGAAACTATATACCTGGAAAAGCATAAACTCCTAAACTACGAAGTGGTCATCTTGGTACTGCTTTTGGTGACAAAGATGGCATGTGTATCTTACCAGGATCCTAATAACAGGACCGTGAACCAGCAATCCTTCCAACCCCAATCAGGAAATCCCTCCAGAACCACCCAAGTTCATTATTAAGTCAACTAGATGAGATGTCATAATAACGAGCTCCTTTAAGTTTTATCCTTTTGCTACTTTAATCTGATAATAAGATTTTACAATAAAATACCAATGAGGACTTATAAATATCTTCTGAAACCCACGCCACCCCTTACTTACTGAGAGCTAAATGTTAGCTAGCACGTGTATCCTTTTTAACTTGAATATTCAGATTCTGTGAGTCCCCACAAAGAACAATGATAAAGATCCTTTTCTGTTGAAAAGAGGATGTAAAGGGTTTCTCTGACTTTGCTGTGCTCTTTGTGTTTCAGACTCCCTCTTACAAATGCAGCCCACTGCCTACTCTAAAGGGTTAAAGTGTCTTTGAATCTTCCAAAACTGACTTTTTTCTAAGTAAGATCTTCAAAAATCTCATTCAGGTTTTTAAAAATTCTTTTGTTGTATAGATATTGATAGTTCTTAAAATTGACTGTTTAAAGGATGCTATGAGGCCAATGTTTGAGGCTTTTAAAATCAGAGCTTAGAGGCTCTGACTCACATCTGAAGGTTGATTTAAGTTAACCTTCACTGAGATTTTCTTCTTTAACTTGTGACTTGGTCTGCCGGTACATTTTGGTTTGCTATATGCTGATACTTGGTGAATGTAAGAGGATATTTAAGTACACTTGTTGCACTTCTCAGAACACCCTGTAATATTCAGTGAGTAAAACTTCTTAAAAACTATGTCTGATTACAGCTTTGGATTGTCATCAAGTCCTGTGAGAATGAGGGAAAAAAATCAATCTAATTTTTAAATGTAATTACTCTTAATTTTTCTTTTTTGATGGATTAATATTGAAGGGGTTTTTTTTCCACTATCCTGCACTTTCACATATGGCTAAATTTGCCTGCCCTGGCTGCCTTGCTGATGCAGATGGTCCTCACAGACATTCCCACCAGCTCTGCTGAGCACGTTGTGTTGTGCACTTGTGTTGTGCAGCCTGGAAACGTGTGGGGAGCTCCTGCAGAGTCCTGCCTGAGCTGGAAAGGCCTCCAGAAAACTCCCTCAGAGGTGTCATCTGCAAGCGGTGGCACAGGACAAGCAAAGCAGCCCCTGAGCACCCGTGCCTCTGCCCGCAGCACCTCTTCCTTGGTCATCCATAGCCTAGGACAGTATGGGTGGCCACGTGTCACCGATGCTGGAGATGAGAGTGTTCATGAACTAGTTGTAAAAACATATACAGGTAAAAAACTAACGAGTCTCTCAGGTATGGATCATATTTTGCTACCATAAGTAATAATCAGCAGGACTGGTCAAGGAGTAAAATATATGCGATTGCACTAAACCACTTACTACTGCCCCTCTGAAAAATAAACAGAGAGAGGTATAAGAAAAAAAAAGATAGAATAAAAATGAACAAGAGGAGGCAAATATGAGTGAGGAAGTTAAGAGCTAAAGAGCAAAGTGGGCTGGAAAGGAGAAGGATACAGGAGGCAAGGAGACAGTAATGGATAATGGTTCAAACAGGGTGGGGTAAGAGCAGGTTTGCTCTTGCTGCAGCACAAGTGACAGATCTTAACCAAAGACAGGATCCCAGGGAGAAGAGCCAGGAATCCAAGCGGACAAAGTAATGAGGGAGATGGGATGGACAGGAGCTGCTGGCTGTGATGAATTAGGATGGATCCTCAAACCCCTTCAGTTTGTCAAGGAGCATCCTGTACCCCTTCGACATTGATATTCATTGCAGACCTTTCCATAGCAGTTACAAAACAACGACGTGTTTTCTCGTGCATGCTATTTGAACTGACAGAACTTTGACAACTTTAGCTATTTCAATATTGCTAACTGTGATGAGGTACTATTGATAAACTGCTTCAGCACAAGGACATGTTCTGCCAAAGAGCAAGTAGCTTTCACTCAGAAAGCTCCAAGCCCTTTCTTACTTCTAGTAGGTCATTTCCTACCAAAAAATGGAGCAAACCCTTGAAATGTGTGTATATCCTATCAAAAATAAATCCCACATACTTTGAAGCACCTGACAGGGTACTCATAATGCAGCCCCAAAACGGTATCTATAACTATTGCCTTCGAAGTCCAAGCGATCGTACTGTAAACGACAGTGCAGGGATCCAGTTTGTCATCATTCACCCGCAAGAATCCAAATCTGTAAGCCCAAAATCAGTGTTTTAAACCGTTACAGGGTCCAGATCACTATGCAGGCATGACAAGGAATCATGTTATTAATATATGGCTTATATTTTGTTATTAGGAACGTTCATTAAAAAGGTTCTTAGGATAACTACCACTATTATCTACACTATTAGGCTGTTACGACACTGATTTTTAATATTTTTCAATCTGGCTTTTTTTTTTTTTTTTTTCCGTACTAGCAGTGCAATATTTACTGAATGCTCAGATTTAAAATGGCACTCTAGATGCGGCCTTATCACTTCGTTAGAATTCTTCACATCTTTTTTAAATATGAAAAGGATCTGAAATAAGCAGATCACAAAATCTTCCTAAAATAATACCTGTTTATTATCTTTTGGGACTGGTATGGACAAATAAATTGAACCAGAATGCCACAAGAACAAATTTTCTTTGGGGAATTCATTCACAGCTGTTCCTGTATGATGACTGGAGGAACAGAAATTTAAAAAAAAAAAAAAAAAAAAAC
>VZTL01026435.1:65958-76464 GCA_013400535.1 Scopus umbretta
AAAGAGGGAGAAGAGAAAGGAAATGTAATTTTCAAAAGGAAAAATGGCTTCCTCTGATCTTTAGCTGAAGGTTCTTATGAGTTTTTATTCTACCTGACCTGATTAGCCCAATTCTAATAAAGAGCTAATAAAGAAAAGTGTGACTCATCATGAAAGTTAACTCCATTCTGGAAAGGTGATGGGTTTCTGAAAATAGGCGTACCTGGAAAACATGCTTGCCTGATTCTTTGTTTGCAAGTCTTAACGCATCCACTTTCAATGTTTGTTGATGCACCGTTTGCAGCACTTAGCAAAACAGTTTCTATTCGCTGTATTTAGTAAAATTCTAATGTGTAACATGCTGTTGACATGCTATCATCATTAATGAGCAAGTCACGTATAAAATGAAAAGACCTACCCCTTCCCCCTTTGTCTCTGGCAAGTGGGGATCTGGCACTGACCCTACTGTTTTGGGGGGCAAGAGGCCTGGGAGCAGGAGCCTGCCCCAGCAACTCCTGCAGCATCGACGTGAGGTAACTCTCTCACTCGAGTCACCAAACATACAAGCTGGGCTTATCATCTCACACGGGAATGGGGTTTGGAGAAGAATGAGAGGGCGTGGATTATTCTGTCTACAGAACCTCTTTGCACCCCAAGTGTGGTTTCAATTTTCCCTTTGAAATTTAGATCAAACAATGCTGTCAACATCGATTCTTTTCTCCCAAATGGCGTTCGTAGGCTGGACTCTGCAGGCAGCTTGTGGGACGTGGTTTTTGATAGCGCTGTGGTGAAATACCGCTTTGCTTTTAAGGTCTATATGCCTTCAACACAAGACGTAAGTACAGTATATTAGCAGTAAAAAAATCAATGCAGAATCATTGGATTGATAACTAAACAGCACCAAGCTATGAAATGCAAATTAATACTATTGTGCCTTTTATAATTTATAACTAATCTACTCTGAATTTGTCTACATATTTTTCCTATTTGTGCAAGAACAGACCTGATACAGAACCAAAGGAAATGACTAGGGGCCCTTTTTGACCAGCATCGACAGAATACACAGCAGGTTTCTCAGGAATGTACTGTGCAACTGTAGCCTTTAGTGAAAAAATACATATGGGTAAAAGTAGTCAGAAAGGATATAAGGCTTTCTGCAATACGATGATATTGTTAACTTTTCTGATTTTTCTATTTCTGGTCTTTATAGAATGGAAAATGGTGACGTAATTCTGTGATGCAGACAAACACCTTCCATTAAACAGATTAAGATGATCAAGTCTCATTTTGCTTGAATTTCTATAGCTTCAGTGCACACCGACTAGAAGGCCTGGCCTGATAAGGATTAAGTTCCTTCAGGAACTATTTATTTCAAAGTCACAGGGCCTATGAAGCTTTTAAGGTTACAAATTCCTGTTTTTCTTGGAGCAATATCTTTAAAGATATGCAAAGAGGGATTTCTCAGCACTATTCAGAAACGAGTCTCAAGTGATTTGCCACTTTTCCGTACAGAGATTGTTTTTTGCTCAAACAGTTTGAGCAAAAAAAAGTATGTGAAAAAATGCTTATTAGGAAAACAACACTAAGAATCTCATTAGAAATATTAAACCAACTTACTTGATTTGGCAGTTGTGCTTTTAGATCCTGGAGCATGAGCAATGAACAACATTTTTAATATAAGGACAAAGGTGGAAGCCATCAATGAAAAAACGAGGGTTTAAAGGGTTTGGAGTAGCTTTGGAATAAACCCCGAATCAAAGGCCTGCTAAGACCACATTCCCCAAGCTGTTTCTCAGATCACTATACGTTCTTTTTTCTTTGAGATACTGTTTTAGGTCCAGTAGGCTATAGAAATATGTAGGTTACTTTCACTTGGACAAACAAGTATTTAGAAAACCAGATCTATTTACACAGTAGATGGACATATTCACAGGAAACATTTGATAGATGAACGCAGAGATAAAATTTCTCTGGTTTGCTGATAGAACTGCTGTGTGCTATGCATAGAAAATTACCTCTGTGTGGATAATGTATATTTGACTTCACCTTTTGCATATTGATCTCTCTCCGAATTGCAAATACTTAACCGTGTGGAAGCGCATGTAATATGAATAACTTTATTTCAAACTTGCATGTCTTAAGCCATATGTTCACTGATATCTGAGCACAAATCTACTGGAATTTACTATCATATACTGCAGATCAATAAACCCTACAGTATATCAGAAGTGCTAAACGTATATTACAGTTGATAGCCTCAGAGACATATAGTTTTGGATATAATTATTTACATATAGGGTCCAAGACCAGGAGATAACCTTAAGGTTTGGTAACATTAACACTTGCAAATAATCATCACTACTGTATCACTCTCACACTCCATAATCTGCTAACATATGTCTACATTTTATATGTGTTTATGTAGTACTTTATATGGAAATGTTTCATTACTGCCCGCAGCAACATGTGGCATTTCTTCAAGAACATTTCAGCACCTTTTAACATGGTTTCTTCAAATGTCTTTCTAATCGTGAGGATTTCTTTCTACAAATGTTATCACTGCTCAAGCAGATTAATTTTCTTAACTGCTTAATATGCACGCTCTAGGCATTTCTACAAAATGTAAAATATATAGTACAGAATTAATATAAATAAACTACTAACAGGCTACTATAGATCAGATTTAAAGCAGCGTGGCTGGAGATAACTCCATTTTAAGAATTACAAGTCTTCTCACTGCAGCGTCATTTCATCTGAAATTTTTGTTTGGAATATGAGGCAATTTTTCAATTAATTATTATCATACCACTTTCTCTAAACTCAGTCATGATGTTCTTAGTTACCAAAACAGTGACTGCTAGTGCGGAGAGTGCTTAAGGTAGGAAGTTTTGTCACAATTCTAGGTTTTCTGAATCTCAGTCGATTTCACTTGTATTTTTTGCTAGTTTCTGTCTGATCAGGCATTTCTAAAACTGCACAAAACCAGCCAGGTGGAGAGGTACTGATGCAGAGAAGAAAGTAGCGGCTCACTAATACAAAGGCTCCTGAGCCAGCTCACTGCCAGCTCACCATGGTCATGTTCAAAGAGACTTAGACTAGTGACTGCATTTGAAGCTTTTGTTATATTGCATTCAGCTATCACTTCAGCCTTCTAAAAATAAAGGATCTGAAACTAGCTGGGATGAACGGCTTTCAGGCCAAACTTACTTCTTCTTGTCAAACTCTGGGTAAGTCTAGACCAACTTTTAAAGAACTAAAAGTTGTTGAGATTAATCCAAGCCCCAAGGTTGATCTGTTATCTGGTTGGAGACATCATGAATCTCAGGAAACCATTGTGTGAATGTATCCTTCCAGCATCCTAGTCACCTTCGATCCAGGTCTAAACAGTCTGGTCTGATGTTAGGGAGACAGTGTTAGCGAGAGAGGAGTCCTGGTTTACGCCTTTAAGTGCAGATACGGGGGTGGGACACATGGACACCATCACTGCCCTCACCCTGGATGCACGCAGGTTCATCATTTGCTGGTGTTCACGTGGGTGGTGTAAAGATTAATCGAATTACATAAAGATCTTCTAGAAGAAAAACCGTGTAGAAGAGCACAGCAGCCTCCTCCTGACCCCAGAGCCGAGATGTCCATCTCATCCCTTTCCCGCTGCACTACCTACCCTTGCCCTAAATACATTCATCCCAGCACTTGGCAAACCACAGAGAAATTTCCTCTTTGACTAAGGAAATAGCACACAGCAATCCTTCTGATAGGAACAAGCTGATTTCTTCTGTAAGGTCCATGGAAATTTTTGTTTTGAAGCTAGAAGAAATGCAGTTTCCCCGCTGTGAGGTTTGGTACTGTTACTGTTGGAAAGATGAGTCATTGTTTCTTTCATATATATCATCTGAGTACCTATAACTGTCTCTCATCTAAATGTTAATTGTATCCAACAGAAAGACTTTAAATGAACACTCTGTCAATAACACTGTTATTAATGTTTCTTGATAGGCATGGTTAGAATATTTTGCAAGATCAGAGTCTAGTATTTCCTACCGAATCTGCTTCATGTTTTGTGTTATTGTGTATACTTTTGATCAAAACCTGCTTGTAAAATCTTGGTTGGCTGGTTTGTTTTTTTTTTTACTCTTCTCTCAAGAAGTCCCTTATCGCTAACTTTTGATGAACTATAGTTACTATATGTGTAACAGTAATCCACATTTATTTGGACCACAAGCCTAAGTTTAGCTGTTAAATTTATATTTTCAAATTGCTCAGCAGTGCATTTTATTGCCTTCACCCAGTGCAGCTGGTATCGTAAGACCTGATCGTATTAGGGGGTTACAGCGTTAGGCTTGGTTTAGTCATCTGAAGATTGTGATTTATGCCAAAGCTACCTCTGTCTTTCTAAATGACTATGACATGAATCATTTGGCAGCAATTCCTTGTTATTGGCCGCTCACCTACCTGAGACAAAGGGAGGCAGAAAGAAGAACCCATGTGTTTGACTAGAAAAATAGACAGAACAGCTTTTCCGCGATGCCCCTTGTGTATAACTGATTGAATTTACCAACCGAGAGGAGCAGCAGCAGTGTGCCAGCCGCAGAGGTGGTGTGCCAGAAACACCTAAGCAACAGGTGGTGGGAGCCTTGCCTTTGATGGAGCCGGCTTCGCTAGGCTGCCTGGAAACGTCGGGAAAGTTTAAAGCACACACAGCCCACTTTGTTTGAAAAGAGCAAATAACCTATCCAAAGGCTGAAAGCCCCCCCCGCGCCCCATCTCCTTTTTCTCTTCCCCCGCTGTTTCTTCAGATTTAGTCCTTTTGTTTCTTCTCCTTCAGACATCTGTCCTCTGCCTGGACTGCTGTTCAGAGCCGCTAAAGTACATATATACCACCTTACGTACAGCACACTTTGATAGTTCACAATGAGACACCAAAGCTGAAATAAACACATAGCTGGGGAAAAAAAAAAAAAAAAAAAAAAAAGTTAAATCCCTACTTGAAAACCTGTTTTGTGTTTTCTTATTTCTTAAAGTTATTTTTAAGTGTTTAAACCAGACCAATTATAATCAGAAACTACTTCACTTAATCCATTCCTTTATCTCCTGGGAAAAATCACCAAAGCAATTCTCAAAATGTTTAAATCCCACAGTGTGCATAAAAGCAGCAAGTAAATCTGCTCCTTCCCAGGCAAACCTTAAGGATTTTACTGACATCTTTAATTAAACTAGCAAATAGGTCGGTTTCTCTTGTATTCTGACCAATACACTGTCAACAAGGAAGAAAAAAAAAAACCTGAAAAGAAGGATTTGTACTGAAAAATAGCACCAGAAACATTTGTATAATCATGATCACGGACTGGAACAGGAATGCAATCAGGAATTATTAAACATTATCAACTACTTCCTGGCAACATATTGCTCGGATAATGCTCCTGTAACTACAGTAAAGTTAGTTATGAAATAATTAAACCTGAAAGTTGGAAATAGAACCAAAAAAAACCCCAAAACCCATGAAGCTGTGCAAAAGAAAAGTGTGTTTATCTCTGTGAATTTATAAGGGCAGATTTAATTCCAAAAGAGAGAATTGTGCAATTGTTATTAGATCAGTAATAAGCACAGATGGCTGCAAAGGAACCATTCTCCAAGCCATCCTACCATCTCCACCCTGCAGCAGTAACGAAGAAGAAAGCGATACAAAAGTAGAGAGCAGCAGAACTGGGAATTTAATGTTTTTTAAATACAGAAGACTAAGTCTACATCCTCATATGTTATTCATTATCAATAACGTTACTGGCAAATTTACCCAACACAGATTTTAACACATGATTATACAAGCTTATTTCAGAAGTTATATCCAATGCCACTGGGCAACTTGTCACGATCTCCTGTAGCTATCATCCCCTTACATATTTTTTTTTTTTCCTTCCTGCATGAGAAAACTGATGTTCCCAGGGATGAAAAGGTTTTCATTGCATGAAAAAGCATGATCCAAAAATCCTGCTCTCAGCTCTGTGCAAGAAGGATTTATGATGCTCAACTAGCAAAGATAGCAATTAGCTAGAATACTCAAGAGCAGAGAGCTTGACAATCTGATGAGTTATTCTTTTGAACTGGGGCAGCAACTCATGCATAAATTTTCTTGTAAACAATTATTACAGGAATGCACTGTAAACACAATTAATCATCTCAAGGTGTTATCTCTAGGTATTTTCCCCACAGATTATGTGCCACTTGCTCAATAAATCAAATTTTAACATAAAGACATCAATAGCTGGTATTATTAATATTCCCATTCAACCAAACATGGTTGGGTAGAAGCTAACAAGCTTTGATTACATTTTGAAAACACAGAAAATATTACATAAAATAGGAAAAAGAAGATGTGAATTGTGAAACTTTGAATGAAAATAGGATTAAAGAGCAGGCATATGAATCAGAACATTGGCTCAGATAAAATATGAGTACTTTGTAATTTAAAATGCATTTTCACTGATATGAATTGGAAATAGTATAGTACATCTTGTTAATAGGAATATTAAGTTTTACATCATCTTAGATAGGTTCTTCTTACAAAACAGTATTTACGAGAGCCTTACAATAATAGGCTGCCTAATGTTTCCATAAGATTTCTTCTTATGATATATACCAAACACATTTTCATCTATTGTTCGTAATTATCAGCTGGGGATTTGAGTAGCGGGCAAAAGGAACAAAAGCATCTAGCTCCGTTTCATCTCTTAAAGTCCACAGTGCATTAAACAGTGCATACTCCAGATTTATTTGAAAACCATTCCTTCAGAAGCCAAGCTCTGAGATCCCTTTGGAGATCATCATATGGACTTTGGCAGGAGTTGAGAGAAAAACTGGTTCAGAAGAGTAGGGTGACCAGGGCCAGGGGAGAGTCAGATGGGGCAAGGGGGAAAGAAGAGAGGAAGTGTTGGAGAGGAGGAGAGGGGAGGAGGAACACAAGAGGTCAGAGACAACCAAGGAGCCTCTCTGGCCTGTCAGCTTTGAAATAGAAACATGGGGAAGATATGAGGCACAAAAGAAGACACTTTGGAGGGCCTCACAAAAACTGCCCATAAGGATTTTTCCTCTAGGAGCGAGGAGAGAAGCAGCACAGAGGAGCCACCAAAGTAGTTTGAAAGGCAGAGGGAATGGAAAGCATCAATATCTGCAGTTTCTCCTCAGTTATTCCTACTTATCTCCAGTCAACATCATTATTCCTGTTTACAAACAGACAACATGTTTGCTTAGACTTCTGCTGCTCTGCCCAATGCCTTGTGCAGCTGATGACGTAAACACGTCAGCCGAGTGAAACGGGTGTCACTGGGAGAAGGGGACTTGGGCTTCAGGGTTTCCATGGATGCGAATAAGCTCTGAACTAGCCCCTGTGGGAAGGCTACAGGTGACGCCTGAAAGTAGATCCCCTGGGAGAGAAGACCAGAATTCATGCCCTCGACCTTGTCTTCACGTGTGAAACCAAAGACACTGCAGGAAGTGGGATACCAGAATTTGCATCTTCCCAGGTTCCTCTGTTGATGGGCCTTTGTTGGTCCCCAGTCATCTGTAGCTCTGCAACAAGCAGATTCATTCAACTGCGGGATGGTCAGGACAGTAGGGAGGTGGGGTAGTGATTTTCTTTCTCCAGACACTTTTCAGAGACTAACCCAATGTATTCTTTCCTCAGATCTCCATGCATTTTGAATCAAGGCCATGGGAGATGAATGCAGATGTTCCAAAGCCTTTATTTCCTAGAGCTAGTTCATACAATTTGGTGCTCTCCTGCACATCAGGGACCATGGTCTTTAAGATTTTAACAAGTCTGTACGCTTTTTCTCCTCAAGAAGCTGACCATTTTATGACCGTGATGCAAGGTATTCATTTTTCTATTCATTCCCTGAAGCAGGATGATGGAAACTGGCCAACAAACAAATCACACTAAAGTATTGACCTAATGGTCCCAGAGATTTTTAAACTGATACTATTCAATAAGGGTAAGAGTACCGAATGTATTGCACCAGAGAGAGATTTATTCATTGATATGGACAGCAAAATAGCACTGCTCGATAATTATTTAAAAGATCAGGAAGCCACCGTGATATACTTTTTCTGGGGTGTTGCCAATTTTTATTACTGTCGACTCCTGGTGTACTATATAGCCCTTAAGATAATTTGGTGTCTATAAAGCTATCACTTGCAAATGCCACTGAAAATCAATTAAATGCATAAGGACATTGGTGCATGCACAGAAAAGGAATTTGGAGACATTTGTCCCTTTCTGCTGATGGTAGTCCTTACGCAGCAAACTTCTTCCAACCGACACTGGCAAATGTAAGGGAGGCAGCTGAGAGAGTCCATAAAACACGAACAAAGGGGAGCAAAATATACTTGACGAGCTACCTCAATTCACCTTAATAAGTTCTCATCGTGGCACTATCTGGCATCACTAATGTGCTGCACACCCATCAGCACGGAGCAGTTGAGATGAGTTTTCTGCTTATCAATGGCTTCTTTTTCTTTTCGTGTCTGGCAAATTTCTAATAGTGGATGATTTCCTGTATGCATATCCCATTTATGGTTTGTAGCACTGTATTATGATGAATTTACACTATCAATGAACATTGCTGAAGGGCCTCATTAACTTGTGCAGGCGGTGAATTTGTATTTTTCAAAATGCCACTCTTTCTCTAAAGAAATCTAGCTGACAGTGGCAGTCAAGTACTTGACTGGTTAATAAGGCAGCTCAAAGGAAACAGCTTCACTTCACTGTGAGTTTTTGTCCTTGTTTAATTTCTCCTCCTTTCTCGACAGGTTTTGAGGATGTGCGAAGGGAATGTATTTCGGTTTTTAATCTCTCAGTCCCGCTGACTACGATGATATAAACAAAAGCAGAAACGCAGAAAATTATAGAGATACACTTAAAACAGAACCAGTAATAAAAAACCTGGGGTTCTGGCTGAGATTTTCCTCAGACAGCTCTCTACTTGGCATAATTAGGAAGTTTCTTCAAATCCTGCTAAATCTCAGCTCCATTTTTCTATGCCTGCAAAGTGAACAAGATAATCATGCCCATAATGCAGGGCCTAAAAACCTGAAGGCATCAGCACCCCAGCCCTCCAGACAGACTGCAACCTGCAAACAGTTCAAAAGAAAGCTTGTCAGACTAGCTGTGACATATGGAGCTACAACGAGAATATTTCCAGATATAGGAAATACCAAGCATTCTGTAAACAGAGTCGTTGGGAGTATTTTTTGCAGAGATATTTTTACGACTGGTAAGTTGCAAGAATCTGTTCGCAATATCTGCGCTCTCAGTTACCACCTGTGTTTTTCTCAGCAGAACGTGGTTAACATGCAGGCTTCCGATGAGAAATTTTTTTTTTTTTTTTTTTTTTAAATCTGACACTGTGTCTTCCAATACCTCCTAAAAGCTTTGTGGAAGCTGCAGAGACTATGTGGAAATCTTGTTCCTTGAATACGACAATATTTAGCTACAGGAGATCTTTAAACAGACCTAGATGTCGACGGAAAACGTTGCGGGAGGGGCATCCCTGGGGCTGGGGCTGCGCCGATGCATTCGGAGGAGGTTTTGGTACCAAGGTTGGCAGAGCTTGGCCAGACCAGCCAGGGGAAGCATCCCTCCCGCAGGACCGCCACAGCTCAGGACCACTTCTGCATCAGCCTGCTCATCTCAGAAGGTTCAGCCTGCTGTGGTCTCTGCTGGGATGAGAGCAGGAGGATGGAAATGGGATATACTGAATATTTTATATACGGCTAGTAGGGCTGGACTAGGTCAAAAAGACGTGCAGGAATCGGGCCTGACACTGCAGAAGAGATGTGCTCAGTGTTGTGTGTGCCATATGGGCAGCAGCAACCACAAACAGTGAGGTCAAGCCTGGGAAATGGCAGCAACAGGCAAGACAAAAAGGATTTTCATTCTGCCTTAAAAACCAAATCTTAACATGAAGTGAGTATTTTCACTCTCTCTGCTTAAACATATATGAACGCATATATAACAAATATGTCTCTCTACATACACACATTCCCATATAGATGTAGGTGAAATAAATCTGTAAAACATGAGAAATGACATCCACAAAGGTACATTTTTAGAAACATAGAAGAGAAATGATTGACAGAACAAAGCATATGGAAACGAAGAAGAATCTAACCCACATTTAGATCTAAGAAAAAAATATTTGCCTGAAGGGAAAATATTAATTAGTTTGTCTACATGCAAGATAAAAGTCTGGAAGACATATCCATCAAAAGGCAGCAGAATAAACAGCAAAATGGAAATTATTTGTAAATTGACAGTAAACTTGGCAAACATTGAGGGGGTAAACAAGTTATTTGGCATGCAAAGCACTCAGAAATCACAGCCTCTGTCAGGAGGCATCTGTGCATATATTCACTTATTTGACAGAAATTAACATTTTGCAGAAATCTTTGTTGCATGCTAAAGATTTCTTCACCCTCCTTAATTATTTTAATTGCTGCTTCAAAATGTTCCATATAAACATGAAAAAAGACATT
>VZTL01026440.1:0-15875 GCA_013400535.1 Scopus umbretta
TTTTTTTTTCCCCCAACCCTTCCGCTTTTCCCAAAAAAGAATCTCAGTCTGTGCTTTGCTGACTGCAAACACAAGCCGAGATTTATGAACGAGCAAATCTCAAACAAAGCTTAGTTCACGTGTGACCATTTCATGTTGTTCTGAGTACAGCCCGTGCTTTGGCTTTCTTTGGGGGATCCAAATTTGGGAGTGGCTGCTGTTCTCTTAGCCTATAAGATACCGGAAAAATAACTTTTTAATATGTAGTTTCAGATTATGGACTGTCTTCGTATTTCTTATCTCTGCGTTTACTTAGCGCTAAGACTACCAAAATAAAATCATCCCTTATGCTCGAGATTTTTATTAGCTCCTAATCTAAGAGCTGACAAAATAAATGGGAGATTACTTCAAGCAGCGGGATCTGCCAGCGTGCTGAGCAGCGCTGGGGTGAGGCTCAGTACGCTTCACAGCAGGGAGGACTCCCGGGTGCGTGTCCTGAACACAGCAAGAACGCTTCTCTTTCTAGAGTTTGGAATACAACAGAGAGGTGATAGCCCGAAAATAACGGGAAACGGTTACGGCCCGAGAGCCCCTTGCCACAAGCTGCGCAGAGGTCCTTCAGTGTCCGGCGCTGGCGCCCTGAGGACTTTCACTAACACTCGTGGTCGGTGCGTGTTTACTCCCACAGGGAGCAAAACGCCTCCGCACCCCGAGGGCCGAGACGGCAATCCCCGCCCGACGGGGAGGTGCGCGGCGAAGAAAATGCCCGCAACGGCAGTCGCCCTCCGAAGACCTGTCCCTGAAAGGCATCCGGGCCGTGTTTCGTGCCATGCATGATTTCAGTTTTCACCTCTTAAATCCCCACCAGAAGTGGTAAAATATCAGATGTATTAATGCAATTGCTCTGAAACAGAGCTGGGAAGCTTTATAAAGTATATTTACTGCTGTTATTATGTGTGTTATTCTCGGGGGACAGGGGACTTAAAAGTAGCAGCCAGTAAAATATGTATCAGCTTGGGGGTTATCATTGGAGACCACAACTAGCACAGCACTTGGTTTTGTCTTTTTATAGTCCTGTGTTCAGCTCAAAGTGGAACTGGACATCAAGGATGCCATCGGGGTATGAAAGGAATTCTCAGCAGGTCCTTCGGGCAGGTGACTTGGGCTCTGTTCTCCTGTACGCTACCAGCCTTTGGGGTTTCTTTCTTTTTCTTTTTTTTTTTTTTTNAGATGTTTGTCATATAAACAGTCAGCTGAGAAATTCCAAGTAAGTAAACTCCGAGTAAAAATGGCTGTTTTTTCCAGTGTCCATTTTGCTTACAGTACAGGTTTGTTTATGGGATTTTTTAGTCTTTCTGGAATACGCAGAGGCAGGGGGTGAATTAAATGGAATGAAATAGCCACAGGTTCCTGCGATTCTTGTGTCAAAACCCATTTTGGGTGGAACTCTGAAAATCTGGGAAGTCCTAACAGACACACGCGCCAAGGTCCTTTGAGCGGCTGCCTTAGCCTTGTAGTGCTTGTTGTCTGCAAACAAGTACATTAATATTGCAGTGATTTATCTACTGGAGAAGTGAGGTTCTCGCTGGATTGCAGAATGCATCTGGACCAGCCTAATGAGCACATTCTTCACCATCAGAGAGGCTGTGGAAGGCTTGCAAATATTTCAGACATGATTCACAGAGCCAAAAGGTCTTGTTTACTGATATGCTATTTATACCTAGCGCAATTAAACCTCTTTGGAAAAAAAAAAAATTCAAGGATGCCAACACTGGCAGTGCAGTTGGAAGTGAGTATCTCCTCATTAAAAAGGTTAGAAAAACACCGTTAATAATTTTGATAGATTCTTTCGGGCATCTCTATGCCCCAGTCTTTGTCCAACTGCATCCAAGTATTCTATATGGTGTGATTCTGGCAGCAGACGATGTCAGCCAGGGTTTAACCGTGTCCCAGCGGCAGTCAGTCTCAGGTGCCGCGTCCCTGGGGATGAGCTTTGTCCCCTGCCAGCCCAACCATCTCCCTGCCAGGAGGTGAGCTGCCAGCAGCGCCGGCTCCGCGGTGGGACTACGGGGGCTCTGGGGCAACCACCCCCCAGGTAGGGACGATCCTGGGACCGAAGACCTGCAGCCAAACCCTCCTGGGAGCAACGCTCTCGCGTCAAGGTGCATTCCTGAGCAGAAACGTTTCTGCTCATCCCGGCTCCTGGTGAGCACCTGGTAGAAAAATAATTGCTAATTCTCAGTGCTGAGTAGTTGCAAAGCCTTCGGGGATGGAGACAGAGAACGGGGTGGTGTGAGCTGCGAGGTGCAACAGCGCGAAGAAGAAGCACAGAGGGACTGGCAGGGAAGAAGCGGCTCCGCTGCGGTCCGGTCGGTTCCCGCAGGTCCTGGCTTCATCAGCTAGGGAAGAGGTAAATCGCCAGAAGGTGCCATTCTCTGTGCTAGTCACAGGCTTAGAGAGAGCGCCGCCTGTTTAAAGGGGAAAGCTAAAGAATAATTCATACCATTTGGATCTCAGTTTCTTGGAAATCCAGGTCTTTCAAACCTGGTGGTTAAAATTTCAAAGCTATATGCGTAAAGTTCAGTGTGTGCAAAGTGCTGTTTCCTGGAGCCTTCACAGTGGAATTAAATACCTTGCCTTGAAATTCACATTAATGTATGTAGACTCTTTCTGGCGCATGAACCAGATAGAGCTTTTGACGGTGTCTCCTTGTGCAGTGTAGCCGTACCTCGATCAAGAGCAAGAAGCCTGTGAGATAAGCATGAACGTTCATGTGGCAGTGAGCACTGGGAGCATTGACATAAAATACTGAGACGTAAATTAGTGGTGGAAAGTAAGCACAACAGCCTTCATATAACACTTTAAAGCAATGTACCCATTAAATAATAAAGGTTTTGTTCCCTTAATATACTATTAATAAATTTCAAACCATCATATCTTTGAAAAAATGTACTTCAGTCAAGGGGAAAGCAGACTAATGTGGATTTAGAAAGAAGTTGGGAGTGCAACAAATTATAAATGCTTTCTACTTTATCAGCATTACAGAGTACTATTAATTTTAAAAATAGCTTTTAANCACAGTTCTCTACTCCTCATAAAATAGCAATTACAAATATGACAGAAGTCAGTGACCCGTTACGGCAGCCCTCAGAGGCTCGGGTGAAGCTCTGCCTTCTCGCAGGCTGGAAAGGCCCCGCAGTCCCCAGACCCGATGTCCCCAGGCTTTCTGCTCAGCCTTTACCATGCCCCCCGGTGAGTGGCAGCCACCATTCCCTTCAAATGTCTTAGGATTTGATCCAACAGGAACAACAAACTTGCCCGTCTGTGTGCGTGTGACCGTGCCATCCATCTCTCTCTGCCAGTTCCTCGTCCCCTCTCCCAGCAGCAATTTTTTAACCTATTTGCCACTTTCATCCAAACTGCGCAAAGCCCCCAGGTCTCCTCGGCACGGAGACCCTGCAGGGCTCACAGCAGCATGGGGCTGGCTGGGATTCGTGCCGCTACTGGGAGAAAGGCTCCAGCGCGGAGTCGTACTGGACACACGAAGACCCCTGGGGAAAACCTCTGGTATGAATACGACTGACCATGAGAACAGAGCCAGAGTTCGTATCATTTAAGGCATCGGGAATACACACTTGGGTTTCTTTCTTGCGTGGCCTCTTTTGTATGCACTACGACAAGAACGCCAGTTCAAGATTTCTCTTCAGCTGGGTCATTCCCAACTTTTCTTCCCCAGTACTTATGCACAGAACGATACTGTCGCTTTCCTTGCAGATAAGAATATTACTTACGGAGCGTGTGCGTGCTGCATTAGTGTGTTCCCTAGTCACATTTTATTTTATTTAGTATCATAAGAATATCCCTAAATTTAATCACCATTTACTGGGTACCTAACTCAACCCAAAAGACCTGAATTCACTAAAAGGCGGAAGATTTGCTCTTTAAAAGCATGAGAATAATGATCAGACACTAGCTCAAGCTGTCATGATAAGGCTCACAAAGTCATTTATTTTATTACTTCATCACTTACAAAAAATAAATTTGTCCACCTAGAAATGGCAAACTCCATTTACCTGTGTACTGGTGTGTTCAACATTCCTTCCTTCAGGCTTTCAACTCTTGCCTTCCTAGCACCGTATTTCTACGGAGCTGGTCAGGTTGTGTCGCCTGTTGGGGACTACGGTAACTCAGTCTGTCTTTGTGCTCTTCGTGCCAATGTCCAGTTACCTGGAGTTGGAGCTGCATTATCATATTCTTAGTCAAATGAATATCAGATGCAAAACCATCTCTCTTCGTAATGCTTCTGTAGCGCTCTGTTTCCTCCTGTTGATGTGATTATACAGATAAATACTTCTGCTGGAACCGTGCTGTATAAAATCTGTATAATGACAGGTACAAGGAAATTCCTTTGCCCAGATTTACTTCTACATGCCGCTATGCAACTAGGAGCCATAAATCTGGCCTCGTCTGCGGCCGATAGCCACATTCCAAAATCATGTTGTGAATGTGTGTGCGTGTCAGGCTGTGATGGATGGATATACACACAATGGTCACAATCAACCATCGCCAGCAGTTCTTCCTCCTTCCTTCCTTCCTTCCTTCCTTCCTTTCTTTCCTTCCTTCCTTCTTTCCTTCCTTCTTTCCTTCTTTCCTTCTTTTCCAAATTTTCCCAGTACTTCATATGCGAGTTTAATATCCAACAGCACCTTCTCCAGCTTGTAACTCAGAGCATCATGTGATGCTTCCATAAAAACAGCTTTAGAGTTCCTAGTCCCTAAAGCAAGCACCATGGACACGTGATACACTCATCAATTACAAACGCATTTGGCAGATTCGGATTTGTTGCGAAGGCTGCTCCCCCTCACTTTCTGCCAGCTCATGTATCGTGTCCGTGCTACGCCAGCTTTACAACAGATCAGGTATTGTCTGCTATCTCACATCCAGTAGAAAAGTCTGAGTCAACATCAGTATCAGCTTAGCATGCTGGCTAGAATACCAGGAGTTTAACTGGGTATTCGTCCTTGCAGTACATCAAATCTATGTGTTGGGTCCTACAAAAGGACACAGGCTTCATCTTAATGGTCGTGGAGCCCCTGCCTGAAGAGCAGATTAAGCCTGTTTGCGTAGGATCCAGATATGCTGCAAGCTGTAACATCATTCTCTCATTTTTCCTATTATATTATGATCAGCTGCTATTATTCGAGAGTATTTTGGCTCCATTCATGTTGCATACACAGAAAAATGTTCTGCACCATCATTCGGAGAGTAAGCTATCTAGCTTAAATGAAACATGATCGTTTCTGCTTCAAGCAAATGAGAAGAGACTTTCTATTTTGCACATCACTGAGTTCTACATTTTGGCATTGTTTATTTTACTAAGCCTACAGTACAGAATTAAAATATTAATATATTGGTGTTATTTAGACAGTAACTTGAGTATGTCTCTCGTTTATATGAATTTCCCAGGAGGGAGATGTTTCAAAGACCCCATCAGAGAACAGAAATAACTTTATCTTTTAAAGTCATGAAACATCCTCTCCCTTATGCCCAGTTACAGGTCTCAGTGACACCAACAAAGCGCACGTCCGTCACCCCGTGTCACCTGTTCAGCTCCTCTGGCCCTATGTCTCGGCTCCATTTCTAGTTCTGCCAGTTCAGCACTCTGGCCTTTCCGAGTTTCTGGGCTGTTTTTCCACCACCTTCCCAGCGCTCCGGGGGTAAAGGAGGGAGGGTGCTTGGGGGTTAGGGCGCAGTCTTGTTCAGGCGGGTTTGTTAGGAAAAGCTCTGCTGGGACAGCCCCGAAGGCCATTAATAGCAATCTCAAAAGGTAGCTTACGTTTCCCAGAGTACGTGAACCTGTTAGGCCGTCTCAGCGAGCCGCATTCGCTGCTTCCAGGCAGCGCTTCAGTGCGTGCGTACGCTCTGGGCACAGAAATAACCAGCCAAGAAGCCTCTGAGACAATTTAGATGGAGGGAAACGAGCGTGTCGATGGGAGGTAATGGTTTCACAGGGTGCCCACATCTCGACCAGGGACTGGAAAATCTCAGGTCTACTTTCCTCCTCCCGCAGAGCTTCCGAGTTTTCGTGACCATTGCTGTGAGAGCCGGGGAGGAGCGTCGGACCCTGGTGTTTGTACATCCCTACGGCAGCTGGCCAAACTTGACTAAAAACATGAGGGCTCTTGTTGGGAAGTGTCGTCTTCAGATGTGCTCCTCTCCCATCCTGACTCTTTGGGCAGAGATGTGTGTTTAATAGCCCCTCCACCTCAATGCTGATTCAGACCGTGAGCTCCTTAAAGCAGCCCTGAGCCAAAGGAGGGCATATTTTCCAGTGACAGGTCGAAAGAGTTACAGCCCCTTAAATCAAATTAGTAGACAGCATCTGAGTAGGAGCCTCTGCGAGATGAATGAGCTGGCAGTTTTTAAAGAGTAACAACGAGGCAATAAACAAGATTAACACAAAACTAATGGAGGAATGGAGATAAATACAGGCAATGTCCACATAATGTCAGAGGGGGTTGCATGCCAGACTTCTGGCAACGTGTTTGAGACAGGAGTAGGTAACTCGTACCTACTAAATCACAGACATAAATCCTGCGCTGCGTTAACGGAACATGAATGATCTGCTCTGAAATGAATGGGGAAGAGAAAGGGAATCCACTGTTCATGATAAAAAGAGCTGCTAACCTAAGCTGCTCCTTTTTGTTTGAGCCAGGTTTGGAAAGGCATTTCAGCTGCCTGGTGATGCATATAGCTGTGCACATGGCACTCAGTCCCCCAGCTTCATAAAGATGCCACCTGAAGAAGTCCATATGCTCAGGGTGCCACAGAAATGGCTCCCATAGTTTTGAAAAAAAAAAAAAGCAAGCGGGAATTTGTACTGGCAAGTTGATTCCAAATTACACAGTAAGACCAAAAGGAGGTGAAAATGGCCCGTTCCTTCCCTTCCAGTAAGAGCAGATCCCTTTCCAAAGCTAAGACAGCCTGCACCAACCCCTGAACCTGCATCACAGGGCTACAAAGAGATTTCAGTGTGTCAGATCTCCAGGTACGGTCTGAAGTCTTAGTCATTTTTGGTTAAACATTAATTAAACAATGGAGTTTATCGATTAATAGGTAGACTTACTACACTAACAGAAGTACAAAAGTCTCTCCAAAGGAAAAGACGATGCTGTGGCTACAGCACAAGGCTGAAGCTTTGCAGCTCTGATGCAGAATTTCCCTGTTACTGTAAGCAGGCCTTGTGAAGTTCCTTGTCCTTCATATTTATTTGGACAAAATCCAGGTAAGGTAAGGGATAATATCTTTTATCATGTGACCTGATGCACTTGGAAAAAGGAGCCAAGCTTTTGCACTGACGGACTTCATCAGACCCTAGCTCTATCCACTCCACAGGTTCCAGTTGTATCGGTGGGTCTGGAGAGATTTACCTTCTCTCTGCAAACCCTGCTGCCTTCTGTCCTCAGGCCATCAAAGCGTAACAAGAGGATCGTTTGCCTGCTCCTCTGGAGCTATTGAGTGCCACTGTGCAAACACCTGGCTACAGTCCAGCATTCGTCAAGTACGGCTTTATTCGCATCCACACCTGGAGAAGGATAAAAGAGGAGGCATTAACAGGGGCTCGAAGGGCTGTGAAGCGGAGAAAAGCCTGTAGCGCAGTGCCCCGAGCTCTGCCCGAGACCTGGAGAGCTACCAGAGCTTTCCTGAGCTGACACCACCGGCACAAACGCAGTAATTAGCGACACGAGAGCAGAGATGGATGCAGAGTTGATTAACGCAGGAGCCGTCCTACCGAATGGGCTGGTGAATCTCTCTTTGCAAGGCAGAGCTTGTCATGAGGAGCTGGGCTCATGTTTTAGGCATGTAAACTCACACTTGGATTGAAATCCTTCGGTGCTGTTCGGTGCCCTTACAACCATTTCAGCAAATAATGGAAACTATGACATTTGTGATTTTGTCTGCCACTGCTCGCAAACAGCCCGTACGGTACAGAGATGCCTTTCATTCTTAAGTGGTGCGTGGTTTCAACTTGCAAGGGCATTTGATAAACTGTAGCTAAACTATAGGGAAATAAATACTTTCTTTTAAATCCCTAGTTGTTTTTTGAACTTGTGAGCAACCCGTTAAGCTAGATGGATTTAGAAAGGCCCTACAGTGCTTTTCTGTTGAAATACCAAATGGTCAACACCATTTTTCTTGTGTCCCTGCAGAAACAAGACAGCCTAGGGTAACATAAAATTTTCTTTTGCTTCCTTCCAACAATGGCACATTTCTTCTTTTAGAGGCTGATTAATATTTATTGCTATAGCAAATGGCAACTTAAGTATATGCTAGCGGTTCTGCAGTATATTGTTAATTTAAGAAAACAGGACACCTACTATCAAACTACAATGGGTCCTTCTACAATGAATAATGGCAGTGATATGGCAATCTTTTAAAAGGAGTTACTGGAGCATCGTGATACCAATTTAAATGGCAACACGCTACCACGCAGAAGCAGATCATTCCAACCGGTACGTGTGATTGCACGGGCCATCAGTAAGTGAGGCGCCCGAGGTCATGCACTGCGAGTGGCAACAAAAAGTAAGAAAGTGGGAAAACAGTCACAACCTGAACATGAAAATTACTATTCTCCTCATAAAGGACAGTGAGAGAAGTCCTCCATCCTTTGTGCAGGGAGGCATTCGGCACGGCTGGCGGGCACTGCTGCACATTTTGTACAGGGCTACTCTTAAATCCTTCCAAAAGAGGGTTTGAAGTTGGAGCTGGGAGAGAGACTTTTGGGGCTGTTTATCAATTAAGAAGATACTTTGCAGAAGAGGAATCCTTGCTTTCAAGTATTTTTCTTTTTGAGATTCCTGAGTTGTTTTCAGATGTGCCTTTTGGAAAGTTAGAAAAGGGCTCAGTCTCGAAATGAAAAACTATTTAATCCATAGAACTACATACCAGACTCTAAAGAGTAGCATCAGATAAGGTTAGTTCTACTTTGTTAATGGTTCTATTCTTTAACTACAATGATCTGCAGAATTACTTTTGTTACTTCTGTATTCTTGCACTTCTAAGATTTCTCACTCTGGTAGTAAAGGTCTAAATGCCACAGCACTTCAGTCCTCAGATAAAGACAACTCAAACAGCCTGATACATACAGACACGTACAGAGAGGGTGACACCGATACTTGATGCAGGACCGAAACAGAAGGCCACTACTTTATTTACATGTACTTACTATGCACAATAAGGAACTAGGATTGCTGGATCAGTAGGTCTCTGCCATTTGTAGGCTGGAAGATTTGCAGCCCAGAACCAAACCACTCCTGCTCCAGGAAGGCTTTGCCGTGGCTCAGACGCCACAGCTGGCTCCCACGGTCATCCTCTCTAATGGCTGGTCTTTGTCCGCCCTACCACCCTCATCATCTCCACCGCCTTTCCAGCCGCGGGACTGGCCAGAGCCCTGCGGATCCGTCCGCTGACCTTTCACAGTCACATACCTCAGCTAAATACGGCCCTTCACCCTGGAACATCCTTTCTGGGACACGTCTTAGTTTCCCTGTGTACGCCCACGGCTTTCTCAAGAGCTTTTGCCTCATTTTCCTCCCTTCCCAGATCTGTCTTCCTCCCAGGTGGGACAAAGCCGCCCCTTCCTTGGCAGCGTGGCCGGCCGGGCGGAGGATGCGGTTGACCGCGGCCACGCCGGCAACGCGGCCCCCGGGGCCTTTGCATGTCAGGCTCGCTCGGACAAGCCACCACGCTCCCGCCCGGCCGGGCGACGGAGACGCGACGTGGCAGCCCCGTAACGCCCTGGGCTCTCAGCACTGGGCGAAGCTAATGCCAACCACGCAGCCTTGCCCATCACGGCGCTGGTCCCTCAGGAGCCCGGGGGCAGGTCCTGCAGCCCCTGGGCGGCGGCGAGCCGGCAGCCTGCTGTGACCCCAGCGGCGGCTGCTTTGGCTCGGCACAGAAGCTGGTTGTGCCACGCGGCCGCTTCCCGACGGGCCCGCCTGCGCGGGAACAACTTCCTCGGAGCAGCACGGCCGAGGCAAAAGTAAGAAATGTCCTTGACTCGAACTAAAAGGGCAAAAAGGGTGAAAAAGGGTGATGAATTTTCTTCACAAACGCCCTATGTCATTTCTTACTTCACAGACAGGCTTACCAAATTCAGAGCCTCGGACTGATACGTGATTTTAAGAGCTTTCCTCGCTACGAATAATCTTTTGATGATGAAACTAACTGCGTAAAGCTTTGGAAGAAAAATCTTGCATGAATATATCCAAATTAGGAAGCCCATATCGTAACAGCTGTGTTCATAGCCACATGTATTGCTGTTTTATTTTTTAATCTACATGACTGGATCTATTTTTGACTACAAACTAGATGACTCATTTGATCACGACCAGTGAAATAAACCATAGTGTGTTGCCACAGAATACTTCTTAGGGTTGATGCGGTATTTTTTTTCTTTCCACTGCAATCATATATCTCTTTACAAACAACCATGGGCAAAGTCAGCACATGCAGGAATTTGGCTTGTTTTATTCGAAAACCAAGGAGCTGCCTGGATTTAATTGTCATTTGTCTGCCTTTTTGATTAGTTTCTTCCATTTATTTTCCTGTCATTTTTCTTTGATTGCTCTGCTCGTACTTAGAGTCCAGGAGACAAAAATTTCTTCAAAAATATTTCAACCAAATCTGTATTTGTACTACTACGTTCATGGAGGAGGGGCAAAAACTTAACCAAAAGCAGCTGCGGAGCAGTATTTTCTACTTCATTTATCCCTTTATGTTCGTACAAAAGAGAAAAATTGAAAATTAGCCAAGAATGTAATACCACAAATTCTCTCAGTAGAAAACACAGCATAGTTTGCAGTAATCCCTTTAACCATAGCACCAGCTTCTTGATTTGCAGCGCGCAAACTCTGCTCGCAAACTGGCAAAAGGCTTCCCCAGCTCACGCGGACCCCCGACCACCGAGGCTGCGGTGGTCCGCAGCAGCACACCGGGGTGTGCTGTCTGTGACTGCAGCTAGTTCACGGCATCATAAATATTTATAGCTGTTGGCCGTTTCGGCTGTCTCTGGGCCAAATTTTCGCTTGCGTCAGTCAAGGAGCAAGTCAGGCAGCTCTTTTAAATTAACAGTATCGGTGCAGACCTGCATCAGCTGCTCTGTGAGGCTGAGGTGAGCTCCGTCAGCCCAACGGCATCAGCCTTCTGGTTAAGAGGAAAATTCATTTCCAGCTCCAAGGTTTCATTCCCCTTTCTGCAGCGATGCCTTTTATTTCTTCACAACAAAGCAGGGCAGCATCAATTCCAGGCAGAAACTTGGCTCCTTCCTCCATGTGGGATTCCTGAAGAAATAAAAAAATTCTTCAGAAAATCTTTTTGCCCCCCAGCGCTGCCTCTCTCCTGCAGCAGGGTTCAGCCTGGTCTCTTAAGCGCCCACCCCGCAGCCTGACCCCAATTCCCCAGCTTCAAGCAGACCTTGCTCCGTGTCACCTCTCCACCTCCCTCGGGACTTGTCCCCTTCCCCGAAGAAGCCCGAGCAGGGAGAGGGGCTGGGATAAGCGCCGGGTGCCAGCGCTCATCCCTGCACACATGCAAGGGCAGTGAAAATGAAGTTGTGGCTCAGAGACGGGTCTCCCTTCAGTCCTTGCGGCTGATGTACATCGTGTGTCCATAAAGCTCCACGGAAGCGTGGACAGCATCTGCAGCGGGACCTGCCAGGCTGCTGGTGTCCAGGCAGGGCTCCCGCTCCCCTCGGGCGAGACACATGGGCAGGAGCACGTGGGTTTGTGCCTGCCGCGATGGCAAGCCAGATCCGAGGGCTGGCACTAAGGACCGCGCTGAGCACGCTGTAACCCCACTCACACCAGCGCCGGATCCTGCCGAGGTCTGGGCCGCACCAGCAGGACTGCATGCCGCAGCCGGGCACGGCACGTGGGTGGTGGTGAAGGAGGGGACAGGGAAGCTCCAGCGCAGAGAGCTGGGCTGGTAAATCATCGGCCAGCCGCAACAGCCCTGGGAGTTTGTTGTAATTCAGACAGTGCTTGTCCACACCTCAGCACCCGAGGGGCTCCTCTCCTTTTTCATCCTCTTCTTCTCACCTTTTGGTGGGTCTCTGCTGCAAGAAGTACAGCTACTGAGCTGGGCTTGCCAGCTCCAGACATAGCCCGGGTGCAGGCGGCAGAGAGCCGGCCTTGCTGAGCTGCTCCCACTCCGGCGAGCGGAGTGTCCGGTGAGAGCGTGCAGGGCTCGGGAAGGGGCAGGGAGGACGTGGCCTTCATCCTTCAGGTTCAAAAGTCAGAAGGGTGGGCAAGCAGCTTGCTCCATTCTTCAAAGCCACAGCTGAAACAATACGAGCGGCAGGAATATAAATGAGGAATAAAGCTGCAAACTCAGCTGAGCTAGACCTTGCAAAATCCATCTTAGAAAGTGCATATTCTGACCTGAGAAATGGGCATTGCTTAAGACGATTTAAATCACAGAGAATGATGCACTAGGAGAGGCGGCCCTCCAAACCTAATACGTCTTTTCCTCCCCTGTCCTCAGTGACTCCAACAAACTCCTGACCTTGCAGACCAATAAAGACGAACTCAAAGGAGACGGCAAGTCTGGCTTCACCTTCAGCATCACGTCAGAAGAGCGGAGCTCTGCTTGGTTCAGAAACGATTACCAATGCCAACCTCTTACTGCCATGATATCAGCTAGCAACTATTTTTTTTGTCCGTGGTACAGGCTTCCTGCCCGCAGAGCTCAGCTGGCCGCCGAGCGCACCTCAGGAAGCCCTAGTCTGGTGACACCTCTGCCGGGATAGTTTTGTCTTGATAAAAGCTGCCGGTGAATCCACAGGAAGCTGAAATCTCTGTTTCTCGTAACTGAGCATCTTTCCCCTTTGCCCATTTGTCAGCAATTTACGGGGAATGACTACTGCAGAGGTTTAGCTGCGTTTAGTCATAGGATGATTTTGTCTCTTCCTAGCAGAGAGCTAAGTATAGCGCAGACTCATTATTCAGAGGCCGTCAGTGATAACTGGCCTTGGCACCCTTCCCAAGGCACAGTTTGAGCGGTCGGGTCCTCCTCGGAGCCGACTCCAACGTGCCTTCGCCTCGCCCCGACTGCGCTTCGCTCTGCTTCGCAACCTGCCGTGACGCTGGAGCAGATCTCATCCTCAAAGTCAACGCTGACGGCTGTTTATTCCCGATGACAGGCTGAACCGTTCAGAAACCCGGAAACTAAACCAGTCGCCATCCGGCTTGGCTGGGTTCCCCGTCTCTGCGAGCAGCCACTATCAGGTGCTTCTCAAGGGGTTTCTGAACATCAGAAATAATCCACCCTTGATATGGTATGGCATCCCACTCTGGCTACGCTTAGCTAGTGCTTATCATGATTTATTTGTGTTACCATTAATTCCCGTTCCAGATGTATTTTATTGTAAATATAAGCATCTAGGATGTTTTTAAGTCTTATTCTAACCTTGGTCTTATTATCTTCCAATAGCGAGAAATCACAGAGCGCAATTACACACTGTGTCAAGCATTGTTTCCGCGCTGACGAAAAGCGTTTGCTACGGGGAGAGCCTGGTCACTGCCCCGGCATCCGGAGCGTGCCGGTGCAAACCTTTACAACTGCTATTTAAAAGCGAGAAACAAAAACAAAAAACCAAACCCAGCACTTTTATCGCTTTTATATGTAATGTTTCCCTGCAACATGGCTTCGTCGCCCACAAACAGATTGCTTTCTCGCCGTGTTTGTCCGAAGAGCATCTTTTGGCTCCGGGCGAGCGCAGGAGATGTGGGGGACCGGCCGCAGCTCTCCCTGGGGCCAGGCGGCAGCTCCCCGCTGGGTGCTGGCCCGTCGCCCCGTGCCTCGTGGCTCCCAGAAATCCCTTTGTAAGTTCTTTCCTATTTCCCAGGTTGCCATGTGCATGTGCGCATCGGGAAAGTGAGATAATGTCACCCTGGTGCCATTTCAAATGTTTCCTGGGGCTGCCAAGCCCTTCATGGCACGGGTTTGAAAAACAATATCCCTGTGCTGTTCCCTTTGCTCGCTCCCCAAATGCCTCGGGAAGGTCAGGTTCAAACGCCCTCCCCAGAGGGACTTTATCTCTCCAGAATCTCTCTTCTGCTTTGCTTTTTAACTCAGATTTTTTTTTTTTTTTTGAGGCTGTTTAAATACCTCTTCTGAAAAATCAGACATTAGCTCTGCGTGTCAGGGCACGTTCCGCTCTCTGGGGGGGTCACCAGCCCTGATGCCTTTGGCCCGTTTGTATCAGGCCAGTATTGCCCACACGGCTCCATCCCGAGTCTTTCTCTTGAACAGAGTGAATCCCTTCTCCCTGGGCTGGATCCTGGGAGGCACCGACCGCTCAGTCCTGCGCCGGAGAGGGAGAGCGCCCAGGGCTGCAGGGAAAAGCCCGGGGCCCACCAGCTGCGGAACGACGCCATCGCTGTCCCTGGGTGATTTTGAGGCACGAGTGGAGAATCCAGCGACCCAGCGCCCCCCGAGGCACTGCGCAGGTTTACCCCTCTCTGCAGGGACCCAGGCAATCCCCCCCATGGCTGGAAGCAGCAGAAAGTCCTTCTCTTCTCCTGCAGGCTGAGGAGCCATGTAGGAAGCAAAGAAGAGGGCGGCTGGAGCACGAGACGCCTGCGTTGCGTCCCCAGCCTCCTCCCAGAGAGGTGCCGGCCTTTGCTGCCGTTCACTCGTTCCCCTTTCCACGCGGCCGCGGTAAATGGTATTCCTTCATTTTGGAAAAGCGTATCCAGGTGCTGCGGACAAAATGCAAGGTGAGCTCAAATAAACCCTGCCGGGGTCTCGCGCGGAAGCAGATCAGCAAAAGGGACGCAACTGATTGTGAAGCACCCGCAGACACTGAACGCAGGTCAAAATGAGCCCGGGGACTCTGCCTCCTTCCTCTGTGGGAATGTATGCAAGAAATCTCTGAAAAAATCTACCAACGTGAGAGATATTAAAACAACACAAGAGTTCAGGTTTTGTTTGGTTTTTTTTTTTTTTTCAAATTACAGTTGTAAAGAGACAGTTTCAGACCTGAGCTATGGTTGTGTTCCCTGCTCCTGGTAGCTCTGCTTTGGTCACAGAACCTAAGGAGGCAGTTAGATCCTGGCTTCTGTTATTTCAGCACGGGTTTTTTTCCTGGACTCGGGCACAATGACGAAGGGAGAACGGTGGGGGACAGTGGAAAGAGGGAATGGAGTGAGAGAGCTGGGAGCAAGGAGCACGTGGAGCCCCCTCACCCTCACCTGCACAAAGGGGCTTTGTGCTGGACCTCCCTGCCAGGGCAGGAGTGCCGAAAGCTGGAGAGAAGACCCTGCCATTTCATGTAAAAAACCAAAAAAAACCCAAAGGCAATAGATGCTCATTCAACACTTATCATACATGGAAATGGCAAGGGAGACATGGTTTCAGGCAGTTTCTTCTGCTAAAAACATTCCATGTCTGTCTCCTGTGACAAACTGCCCCAGCACATTCCGCTCTGATTTGGGAGGAATCAGGAAAAGGAAATCCTTTTCTGCATGCTTGGTGTCAGAGCCTGGGACAGCGGGACAGCAGGACAGCGGGACAGCAGGATAGCGGGACAGAGAGACAGCAGGACAGCAACACAGCAGGACAGTGGGACAGCAGGACAGTGGGACAGCAGGACACCGGGACAGCCCCCAGCCACGAAAGGCGACTTGGCCTGAGAGCTGCCAGCCCCCTCCGCCCCGGCCAGGCCCACGCACCGCTCGGGCATCCGCGGGCCCCGTCCCCTCCGCACCGCTCCCCGGCACCGCCGCCGGGAGCCCCGAAAAACAAAAAAAACAAAAAACAAAAAAAAAAAAAAAATTATGCACTCTCCCCTCACTTTATTTTTTTAAGATCCGGGCGCTGTGGCAGGGGCTGGG
>VZTL01026440.1:16043-26600 GCA_013400535.1 Scopus umbretta
CCTCCTTCCCTCCTTCCCTCCTTCCCTCCTTCCCTCCTTCCCTCCTTCCCTCCTTCCCTCCTTCCCTCCTTCCCTCCTTCCCTCCCCTGTCCCGGCAGCCTGCGCGGGGCGGGAATGGCACGGGAGTTACCGCATGCTCGGGGCCAGGGGTGGGCCAGGCAGTCTGCGAAGCCCTTCGGCCGCGGCTCCATCCCCACCGGGCAGCCCTAGCTGTGCCTTGTGGCCGCGCTGGCACGTGCCCGGCCGCAGCAGCTGACGATGCGTCTGGGTTTCCTCTTGGCTCTATACGAGAAATCTGCTTCAACAAAGTTTTTGCTGGAAAAGCAGCTCTTTGTCCCCTAAATTAACCGGCTTAAGACTCTGACCACTGCTGCTCTGAGTTGTGTCCTTGGGGGGAGTTGCTTGTCTCCTTTTAGACCCTCTGGAATGTTCACTCCTTGTGCTCAGCCCGTCCAAAGGCTTGCTTTCCCCAGGAAACCCCAGATCTCTGCCACAGCGTCTTTTGATGAGCAAAAGAACCAGAATAACTGAAATGCCCTCTTGGCATGGCATTAAGCTGATTGGAAGAGCTTTTAATTGCTAAATAAAAAAAATGCGTGGAATTGGCTGCCTGGGAGCAGCTGCTCTTATGACCTTTCTTGCTGTACCTTTGTCACTGCATAATTAGGGGATGAGTTAGACACCTAATGTCAGCACTTCTCAGTTTCCACATTGTTGTAATCCCATCTCTTGATGCCAGATGGCCCTGACCGGGCAGTGCTGAGTGCTGGCCAGCCCTGGGACTGGCCCCGGAGGGAGTGCCAGGGCACGAGGGCACCTCCGGACCTTGCCCGGGGGGGCGGCAGCCTTTGCTGTGAACTTCTGTGAGAAGTTTCTTGCCAATGCTGCCCTTGGAGATCCCTCCCTGACTGTCAGGATGGGAAGGTCAGCCTGTCTCCATCGCCAAGGGGTAGCTCCCTCTTAGACTTGAACTGTGCTGCTGCTGGATCCCAAGGAAAGCTATTTGCTGGGTTTTGTGGAAAACTGGCTGCTCCTTGCAGGTCACTGTGGGCAAGCGCTGGTGTTTGACATGGGGCTTGTGGTCTGGGTGGCCGGGGCTGTGCCCCGCGCTCCCCTTTGCAGCACAACACTCCTGCTCTCTGCGCGTCCTGCCTTGAAATACCTGGTTTTTTGGGTGGGAGTGAGGGATTCCTCCTTCCCTCGCTCCCTCCCCTCATCCTTCCAGCTCTGCCCGCCTTCCCTGTCCCTGCTGACCCAGTTGGCTGCCCACCGCAGGAGCCCTGTCCGTGCCTGCTGTCGAGGGCAGGCGGCACCGGGGGGCAGGCGACCAGGGCTCAGCAAGGACCTGCTGAGAAGGTCCTCTGGTGTGTCACCCCCAGAGACGGGGAGCAAGGTGTCCTCTGCCCTGTTGCTGATAGCCCTTGGGCACGTCTGCCACAGCTTCTGTGGTGAGGGCACCTTCGGATGCCCGCTGGAGGCTCTTGTGCAGCTCTTACCAGGCACTGAGTGGAGAGCAATCTCCTGCAAGAGTGAGAACTGACCCTTCTCCACAGGCAACCTCAGTTGTGGGGTGTGTGCCGCTTGCTGGGCTGTGGTCAGCCTGGTTTTTGTCAGGCAGCAGCTCGATTCCTGCCTTGCCCAGAGCGTTGCTTGCAGGGCCTGGGGGGCCTGAGCCAGGTAAAGTCCCCACCAGCAGCCGCTGGCCAGGGGGTCCCTAATACAGACCTTCGGAGAAGCAGGGCTGGAAGTGGGCAGCAAGGAGGGCTGAGCAAGTCTGTGCCACGGATCCGAAATACACCCCAGCAAAGCCATCTCTGCCCTGGACCCATCTCCCAGGAGCTTCTTGAGCATCGCCCACAGGGGATGGAGCAGCGAGGCCGCACAGCGGCACGTCAGAGGGCTTACAGGGCACCTGCGGGACATGCAGAAACCCTCAGAGCCTTTCCAAACTGGGTGGCTGGATACTTGGCTCCCCTTGGTTGGAAGGGTGAAGGACAACGTGTTGTCTTTGACTGTAGTTTCGCTAAAACCTGTGAAGGGAAGAGCACAAGCTGTCTGCGGTGGAAGGGTGTAGTTCTGCTGCGAGACCTTCTGGTGGGTGGGCAGTGCCGTGCGTGACCCCCCTGCGTGGGGCGAGGGAGGTGTGATGCCCTGGGTCTGCACAAGCCTCCTGACAAGCTGCCCGTCTCCCGTCACCAGAACTGGAACCGGGCACGGCAGTATAAAAAAGGAAAAGTCCCAGCTAGTTTGCACTTCAAAAGGGATGTGAAATGACATAATAAAAACAGGAAAAAAAAAATAATACAGACCTTGGATCACTGTCGGAATAATATATGCCCAAAGACAAATGGGCGTCTTTGCAGTAGACGGCTGTTTAATTTCCTGAATCAGGAGAAGGGCACTTTTTCTGGGCATGGGGTGGAACACTGTCAAATTTTAATTTGGCTTGGCAGTGTCGCACAACCAGTTTGAGCAAGTCAGGGAAGGCAAGTCTGGAACTCATTAGGGCTTCTTGCAAGGCCCTGAAAATTTGATTTTCAATCACTGTTGGGTTTAATTATTGTTGATGTCTTGCCTAGCGTATTATGGGATTCTTTCTGAGGAAATTAAAACAGCATGAGTGGGACAGCATTCTGTTTGGCAAATGGGTTGTTTAGATTAAATTCTAAATGGAGAGTTAAAACCCGAAACAAAGATAAAGCATGATGGCTGGCATTTCATGCATTACTGGAGCTGGTTCAGCTGGACTGTGCAGGCAGCAGGATTTGTGTACTGTTCTCGCTATATTCAGTCCACTTTTGTCAGGAGAAGAAAATAACCCACGAAGCTAAAAGCACCGTTCAAAGCCAAGGTAAAGTTTATGCAGTTAATACAAATTTTGATTCTTTTTCTTTCTTCAGTCCTTTAGCATGTATTTTTACAAACATCCGAAGCAGACAGACCGTAGGACAGGGAAAAAGCATCGCTGCTGCTGTGACAAGTCGGCCCCAGTGTATGCAGGTGACTCGGGGTCTTGGGGAGAGGCAGAAGCCCCCCTTCTCCATCAGCGATGTATCTGGAGACGTGAAGACCCCTCTGCTTGTATCTGTAGGTGTACATGGGAACGCTGTGAACAGTTAGGAACTTGCCCTTTGTAAAGTACAAAGACTTAGAGCTTTCTAGAGAACTTGCATGCATCGGAGACTCAGCTTTTGCATTCATTTTTCTGTAAACTGTATCGCCTGACCGAGGTGTAGAGGGTACTGGGGCTGACCCCCTAGCTGTGTTCTCCCCTCCCCGGCGATCCTCCGCAGCGCTCGGGCAGACGGCTGGCTTCGTGGGGGAAGAACCGAGCTCCCACATAATGGGGCTTACACCCAGAAGTAGTCTTCTGCAGGACACATCCGTGACGTCTGTTCTGTCCACAACCGTTCAAGCAATTCGGTGACAAAGATGGCGAGCGCTGGGGTGAGCGTGCCTGCAAAGCCGTCGCGTTAGTCATTTGAACGCGCTAGTGCTCCTCTGGGTACACGCTGTCAGGAACCGTACGAGCCATTTCATCTCCGCTGTTGAAAGTCAGGCCTCGGTTCTTAACAACTGGACCACAGAAAGCTGTTTATGCCTTGCAGACTTCTTTTGTGGTGGCGACTTCTGGCTATAGTCGCCCTTAGCTGAAGTTCAGAGCTTCATTACAAGAAGTTGGTACTTCTCATAAAGTAAAGCCTCCTCTGGGTGGACAAGGGGTTTGGTCCCTGTGTTGGTGGCAGGCTACGCATGGCTGATGGCCCGGGGAGATGGCTGTATCGCCCCGTGTGCCCCTGGTTGGAAGGTGGTGCATCCTTGTGGGACTGGAACCCTGCTCCAAGAACAGCGTCCTTGTGTTGGAGCCCAAGGGAGGAAGCGCGGCTGCAGCTGTCGCGGGGAAGCAGATGTTGATCTTAATGCAGAAACCTGCTTAGCTCTGAACAAGTATTTATAGCTATGAAATCATAAAGCAGCACATGGGTTAAAGAGCTTATTTTGGGACTTGGACTCGGAGCTAAATCAAGTCCCATAAAATACAGTTTACAAGTTACAAAATCCCTCTCGTCCTGCAGGGAGGCGGTGTCTGGAGTATTTGTTTAGGCTGAGGGTTTTTTCTTTTTTTTTAAAAAAAAAGGAAATATTGTATTTCAGTCATTCAGGAAAAGAGGTATTCGGATGACCTAGCCTGAAGCTGTTGCTCTGTTTAAAGATGGGGCTCGGAGAAAGGGAAGGATTTCAGGGCAGCTATTTGCAGTTTTTGGAAGAGCAAGGGTTTCCTACTGCTGGTTACCAGCCTGATTCCTTGTACTTTTACCACCTGACCTACTCTGAACCCTTTGACTTCATCCCTTCAGTTACTGAAAGCCTCTGAACTGCTCCAGAGCAGTTCTTTCCCTCTGCAACGGGGGACTCTTCCCTCTTGCTGGGTACGCTGGTTTTGCGCTCCCCTGCGCGTCGGTGCGCTTTCATGAGCGAAATGCAAAGTGCGTTAAAAGCAGTTGGTGCAATTGAGGTGAACAGCCACTTTGACTCAGTCACTGATGGATAAGGTGTTGTAAATTGTTAATATTTAGCTCACAGGGGTGCAGTAGCTCAAACCCATCCAGGAATGACTGTTATGAATCGATCGGAGGCAAGGGAAAGGAAAGCCTGCTCTCCCTCATCCCGAGGGGTGGGTGATCCCAGTGCATTAAATAGCTGCTAGTGAACAGGAGTGCGTGCTGGCTGGCTCACTTGAAAGTCAAGCAGTGTGAATAAAAATACTGGGGAAATGGAGGAGGATGGCTGAGTAGTAGGAAATAAGGAAAATAGAAATGTTCTTTTTTTTTTCCTGCTAGTACTTAATTCTGGGTGCTGTTGGCTGTATCTTTCAGACATGCAAAAATACACCCTTCTAGTAAAGGAACTTTTGCTTTTGCCTGCAATGTTAAAGCCTTGATTAAGAGAAGCACTGAAGCAGCTGGGTGGCTGTTGTGTACAAACTGCTGTGCAAGCATCATCATTAATTTCTAGCACAGCTGTACGTGTCTGTTGGAAGGTTTAAATGCTGGGAGTTTATTGCTTTAACCACTCAGACAATGGGCTGAGTTCTGCCAGGATTAGGTTTTGCATAGTCTTTGGCAAATTATTCCAGATAGTGTTTCACTGGGAAGGAACCTGTCAAAGGAGGAAAAATCTACTGTTGTTTTATCAGAGGAACATAGGAAAGCAAATTTACCCAAAAGCATTGTGGCCGGTTGCCCATGCCCTACCAGTATTTGAGGTGGCACAGCCCTTCAGCTTCTGTGTTGGGGTTCAGGGCATCACCAGCTACAAAATTAACCTGGACTCATTCATTTGCTCTTTCTGAAGACCTGGAAACATGTCACTCAAAAGCACCTCGCCTTATGTTCCTCTATGTAAGAGTAACTTGTGTTAAGATTATGAAGCTCCAGGGCAGGTGGAGAAATCCCCTGTGTTCCTATCGCACACCAGCCAAGTCTGCTTGGACTACCAAAGAGCATCCACAAGCATCAGCTACAGCAGGGAGTCTGCAGACAGAGAGCCAGCCGGCTGCTGTCAGCCATGTGTCTTAATCCAGAGCAGCAGGATATAGTAAGTAAGCAGTATTTCTCCTAGCTTAAAGTGCCTGTTCTGGATCTGGACATTTAGGATGGGAACATGGACCTACAGCCCCAGAGGCTGGTGTGACAACTTCTCAGTAGCTGTCGGAGGGCTGCTAATTTAGTACAGCTTTCCTCTTAAACTCTCCATGCCTAAGCTATGGTTTTTGCATTCTTGCACAGCTGGGTGGGCCTTTGGAGATTTTGGAGGGGTTTGTGATAGTGGCCGGATCCTAGGGAAACCTGGAGCCGATACAGTGAAGGTGCAGCGCTGGAAGGACGGGGTGAAGGAGAGGGATGGGTGGCCCAGGCATGCCTCTACCCATCGTCTGTGCCATTGGGCACATCTTCAGCTTTCTTGTGTCTTGATCTTCTCAGCAGTAAAATATGAATAGTAGAGCTGAGAAGATATTTAGGAGGACTAAATAAGTGGTGGTGTACAGAAATTTGATGGAAGCGGCTCCTGAAGTGCAACATGGCAGTGTCCTGAGGGACACCCATTCCAGAGGGGAGTTCAGCACCTTTTCCTTGTGCTGGAGGTGGGAAGGACAAAGCTGGCTCAGTGAAGGTAGTTGATGATTACAATCAGACTTACCTGAGCACTCTGGAACTCAGCACAGCTGCTGTTTAATTAAATTTGGGTGGGTTCTTCCCATTCCACACACCTACTCACAGCTTGGTTTGGTTTTAGTGCTTCAGATGCTTGGTCTTAATTATGTCTTGCTTGTGGAAAAATCTATTCATCTTATTTTTCAAAGTTTGCCCTTCTCTTATCATTAATTCACACATTGTTAGTGGAGAAAGGAATGCTGCCAACTATGTGCTCTTGGAAGAGCGAGATATTTGCAGAGGCTCTGGTTCTGTTGTATCTCTGTCATCCTGTAGGTTGAGATCTGGCAGCTCCATTGAAATAGTTTTCTCAGATATCGGTGCCTTTCCCTGGTCTTTATGTTGCTAAAATAAAAGGCAACAAACTTCTTACTCTGCAAAGTGTAATATCAATAAGGGCTTCAGTATTCCTGATGATACCAACTCATTCACTGATGACTTGAATCCTATGGGGAGAATTTAACATGAATGACAGTCTTTTGTAAGTGATTTTCCCCTCCCTGCCCTGTAAGTGTGGTAACTTGGATAACTGTGCTTGCTCAGAATCTGGCAGGGAAACAAATTGCTTTCAGGTCATGATTACAATAGATGTTTTCTGTCTATGAAAATGAGAAGAAAACAAATCAAAACAATCCTTTGCTGTTCTCGGTCAAAATTGTAGTAGCAAGTGTGTATATTGATTAATGCATGTCTAAAAGTAGTTGCTTGCCCTTGCACAAACTTATTCCACTTGCAGACACTGCCAAGGAGCCCCTTCTAAAAATCCAGAGAAGCTTGTCCAGCACAGCCCTGAGTTTCCCACTCCGCAGGTAAGCCTTCTTGCCTGGCCTTCAGCTGGTCCAAGCTGTTTTGGGCAGTTTTCTTCTGTGCCGCTACTGGGAGGTGACTCCCAAGCACACCTGAAACTGGACCTCACCAGACATCAGGTATAGTAGAGGAGGATGTTTGGTCATTAGCAGGAGAGAAAAAATTAGTGTAATAACAAATACATGAAAGTGTTAGACAAGGTTATTGTGTTTCAGGAGTGGCAGTTCTGTTGCTGTGGCTCTTCTGCTCTGGTGTATCGGTGACCTTAGTGCTGGCACAGACAAAGTAGAGGGGAAAAATCCATGTCCCCAGGAGCACTTCTAGAGCTAGTATGTTTTTTGGTGTGCTTTAAATGGTCCAAATGCTTTAGCTTTGACTTCCCCCTCCTCCTTGCACGCAAACTCCCAGGTCCTGTGTGTCTGGGTTGAGTGACACTTCCACGGGCTGAGAGCAGAGCCGACGCGTGTCAGACTGATGTCATACCTTGGCTCTGCTCGGTAAGCAGAAGCCGCGAACATCTTCCCTTGCAAATGGCAGAGCGGTGAAACCAGACAGGTATTCATGTGCAGTATCTGCTCCAGAGGAGAGGATGAGCCCAAACAAACCCTGAGGTGACTCTGGCTGAACAACCTGTCCTCCAGCTGGGACATGGGTATTTCGTATCACCCAGGGCTTGTTTGTTGGGTTCCCTCAGTATCTCGGTTGTCTTTTTAGTGCGCATCTAAGATGAGTTAAGTGGGGTGGCAACACTGGCTGCTGTGCCCTCCCAAGCAGAAGTCTGGGGCAGTGTTGGCTCAGACACTGGTACCCGCAGCAAGTGGAGTCATCTCCATCTCTGGTCTCTGCCAGGACTTGGTGTCAGATGAGTGGCTGCTCCTTTCTGCTCCGGCACAAGAGGAGCAGCACTTGCCCCAGGCCATGCTCAGCACTGGATCCTGAGGAATAACTTCATGAAAGAGCTTTTCAGAACTTTTCAGCCCTCCAATGATGTCTTTTGGGGTAATTGTCCCCAAAAAGTCTGAAAGGCAGGTTTAATGAGAAGCAGGTGATTTCCCTTCCTCAAGGAATTTATAAATAGGCTTTCCGAGATGGAAGAACTATCCAGGAAGTGCTGAGTGAGACAGATTGCCCATCCAAGCCATGAATTAAGGTGCTTGAGGCCAAGCTCTTGAAAGGAAATTTCTGCCACCTAGGAGAGGGTTGATTTGGGCTCTTCTGCATGGTACAAGGACATTAACTCAGTATTTTAGGATTAAAAGTAATTACTTGCTTAAATATCTAAAAGCTGTGGGTTTTTTCAGTGGGTAGCTCAGCCTTCAGCTTTCCAGTGCTGAAATGCCAGTAGTGATACATCGATACCCTAAGGAGTGTTAGCAATAACTGCCCTTGCACTTAAATGTATAGACAAAAGCTAGTTGCATGATGAAAGTCAAAGGGCCTCATTGAAGCAATCACCTGTGAGTTCAGATTTGTTAGACTGATGTGAACCTTTTGCCAGCATAGGAACCACTGAAGGGAAAAATCAGTCTTGGTAATTTGACCACATAACTGAGAATCTTATTTCTTCTAGTGCATCTATGTTTCAGTTTGAATTAGGAAATTAAAAGGGGATTGAGACTATTTGACATGGGTTTCTTGTTAGTTCAGAGTGAATATTACTGAGGCGCTACCTTTACTATATATAGCTGTTTGAAATATTGATACCTTAGACTCCCAATAGTGTACAGAACAGTATGGGCTCAGAAACAGAGTAGTTCTGGTTACTACACAAATTGAGGGGAGCAGCACAGGATCTTTTTCATTGCTAGCCCAACAGTGTCTGGCCTTGCCTTAAATTTAAGGCAATCTCATAATAACACCTCAGGCTTCATCTCTGTGGTGGCTCTGTCCCCACAGCCGGTGCCCTATGGATTTGCAGAGGTCACTGGCTGAAGTACTTGGCCTTGCTGCCCAAGTGAAGTGCTCTGAAGGAAGCTTTGGACACGGCCAGGGAAGTGCCTGGGTGGCCATGGATGTGCTTTGGACAACCAGCCCCAAGTTGTCTGGCAGCAGGTGGGCTTGCCAGCTCTCTGCTGGGGAGGCTTCTGCCACCGTGTCCCTGGACATGCCAGAAGAAGCTTTTCCTGGCCCATAGCTGATGTTTTATGTGCTGCTAGTACTTTTAAGAGGGGAAGAGTTCAGAAGTCCCTAATTTGGTCAGAGAGGCTGCTAGGTAGCCCACCCTTCCTGGAGGAGAGGCAACTGCTTGTACACTGAGAAGGGACAGTTGAGTGCTACACATCACTGTGGGTAATAAAACAATAATGGTAAGTCTGCTGGACCCACAGTAGGAAGGAAAATGCAACTGAAGAGGCTTTTTGTATGTACTGAGTCTGGCTCTATTCCTCCTTTTAACTAAAACACAGCCCCTTGGATGTGTTACTATTTTGCTGTTGGGCTTGGCTGATTTTTCTCCCACAGCCCATGTAAATACTTCTTAGCTTTAACTTACGGTGGTGTGCTTTTCCAGGGCTTGCAGCATTCCCCTCACTGTGATACAGATACTTCTGCTTGATGTAAACACACCCTCCAGTTATTGGAAATACTTAAGGAGGTTTGAGTTAGCTCCCTATTATTATGCAAGCTGAGCTCTATTGTAGTCAAATAATGATGACAAATTAATTGCTATCCATCTAGATCCCTAAGCTCCTCAACAATTGTGCTGGGCAAACTGGTCCCACCCATGTGAATATCATATGACTTTTCCTTTTTTCTTTGTTCAAGGGACTTTCTCAAAGTTAGAGTTGTTAATCTCCAAAATTCTTTGCAGCTGGAGGAACCCCACCCACAGTGTTCGTTTGGTCCCTTAGCTTCTCTTAAGCTCCCTTCTGCCCTGGCTATGATTTATCGGGATAGGGTATCAAATGCCGAGACTGCGTGAGGGTCTTCCAGAGGGTGCACGGAAGGGTTTGTATTGAGCTTGCTGTAGATGCTGGGGAGTGGTCTGACCGCGAAGAGAGGTGAAATGAGGACCTCGGCTCTGAAGGGCTGTTGTGAACTTGTAGTAACTTTTTGGAAACCAGCTTTTCCTCTTCCCTTCCTAAAAAGGAGGAGAAAACATACTTGAGGTAGTTACGTGTCTCCATCGCTGTTTTTAGTCTCCAAATAAGGTGTTGTGCAATAAGTGTTTTCAGGATCCAGAAACCTCTTGCAGAAGCAAGAGGGCCCTGCTTCGCCAGACCCTTCTGGAGCTGTGGCAGCTGGTCCCAAAAGCCTTTCAGCGGCTGGAGAGCAGCGGGTGACTCGCACAGCAGTGCCAGGGAGGAATAACACTCTCATGGGGTCACCCTTCAACACCCTCATGAACCTGCTCTGATAGTACTCGTGCTCTCTGCTGGCATCTAGCACAGCGAGTCAAAGCAAACGAGTTGAGTCCTGCCTTGCTTTGCATCCCGTTGCTGTGTGTGAAGCTAACTCTTGCAGGAGGGTGTATATTCTTGAAGCTTCAGGGGTCTTCTACAGCCTTTGATTAATAACCTCATTGGCCAAACTTGCC
>VZTL01026445.1:0-49667 GCA_013400535.1 Scopus umbretta
TAAAAAAAAGGAAAAATGAAAACTGAAGGCCAAAGGCATTAGTGTCTTTGCCTTCTCTGTAAAAATCACCATCAGCTTCAGGAGAGCTTTCAAACCCTGCAGCACAACTTCCATTGCTACACGACAAAATTTAACCACGGCTTCTCCAACAGGGCCGTAACACCTCAGCACCTGAGCTGCTTCCTACAGCTGGGTGAATAATTGGCATTTTTTATTCCCACTAAAGGAAACAGAGACACGCAGCATCTTTCAGATCCAGCAAGACAGGAGTCCCACAGAAAGGGTCTAGGAGGGAAGACGGGAACTGCCCGAGCTCAGGAAAGGTGAGACCTGTCTGGCCTTTGGCCAAGATGGCTGCGCTTCTTCGGCAGCGCGAGTAGCCCTCCCTCCACCTCCGCCCCGCAGCAGAGGAGCAGCCGCGCTATAGCCCTGTTCCCTGGGGAGAGGGCTCGCCCGAACAGAACAACGCGGCCTCAACCTTGGGACAACCAGCACGCTTTCTGCAGAGTGCTGCAGCGTAAGTAGCCTGGAGTAACACGAACTGCTGCTGCTAAGAGATGGCACCACCTGCACTTGTCATTACGAAGCAGAGTTTTTCTGTCTCATCCTGCGCAGAAAAAGTCAGTCCCTTCAACAAAACTCTTGATTATTTCTGAACGCCGGACTGTTTTCGAATGGCAGACAAGGGGCGCAAAACAAACTGCAGCGCGTACAAATGCTGAGTGGCACGCTGTTATGTCTGAAACAATTTCCCGATTGCTTACTAGCACTATTTCAGCCCTGATTTGTTAGATGCCCTCCTTCACTGGACCTTACACAAACCTATCTGGACGTAGAGAAGCATCCGTACAGAACGATACTGGTTTTTAATTTCTTCTAACAACGAACAGATAACCTAACTCACAAGGCGAGGTGATCTGCTCTAACAGTTCACTGCTGTTGACACGGGAAGGTCGTGCTCCTCCTGTTCTTACTCCCGGCGCACGCGTACCACCTCACACATGCTACCTCTGGTGCTCGTCCCACGCCTCCGCGAGCCACTTCATCTCACCAGAGCAGCAGAAATACTACTGAGAAAAAAACTGTATGTTTAACTCGTCAAACACACACAAACTCTTTTAAGAAAGGGCTTAATAACTACAAGAGATGGTATACGGGGAAGACGAGATGCACTCTGGAAAAAGAGAGTAAATACTCCCCCGCCACCGATCTGTTCTTATACAACCTTTGCTGTCTGCGCAACAGCAGCCTTCATCTTCCTGTTTTCATTTAGAAAGCTCCAACTCCCAGGTTTGCCTAAAAAAATGACTTATTAGACCATTTCAAGCACGTCTTATTAGACCGCTTCGGTTTTCCACCTACAACTTGGGTCAGTACGTATTTCCTCAGAGCTCTTTCCGCGCATTTTGATCCCCCGTTTCGCGAAGATGCGCTAGCCGACGGCACCTTTGGACAGGAAGCGACCTCCAATGCCGTTACGATAAAATCAACACGTTCCGGGTCCCACGGGACACTGTGGCGCCAGGTTTTTCCCTTTTTCCCCCGCCTGCTTTCAGCTTTGGGAACCCGGCGGCCAGCGACGGGCAGGGATGGCCCTGGGAGCCGGCCTCCGCCCGCCCTCGCACCTCGCCGCTCGGCGGGGCAGCGCCTCAGCGCGCCGGCAGGAGGGGCCCGTCCCGCACGCCCGGCCTAAACCTCCCCCGGCGCAACTGGGGCCGTTCCCTCTCGGCCTAGCGCTGGTTCCTGGGGCAAAGAGCCCAACCCCCCCTCACGGCACCCTCCTGTCAGGGGTTGCAGGGAGCGACCAGGTCTCCCCTCGGCCTCCTCTCCTCCAGGCTGAACAAGCCCGGCTCCCCCAGCCGCTCCTCACAGGACTTGGTCTCCGGGCCCTAAAGGGAGCGAGGGCTGCGGCTGCCGCTGGGGAGGCCGAGCCCAGCCCCCGCCAGCATGGCACAGCCCTGGAAGAGCAGGGCTGGTGAGAGCCCGAGGAACCCCCACCGGCCTGGGAATTCACTGCATGGGGCAAGGCCGCCTCCGCCCCGGCGGGCACGGACAGGGGAAGCGGGCAGCCCGCCTCTACGCTGAAGGCAAAACGGAATAGCGACGCTCAAGAAGTGTGTGAGCATAACCCCCGCTGGTATTGCGCATGTGCAATAATGGCGCTTGGTCCTCCTCCCCCTTCGCCTGCAGTCCGTTCTTTGCCTGAACTGGACGTTGCTTCTTCCAGCATTGCGACCCTGCAAGCAGAAAACTCAGCTCCTCACAATGGCTACAGAAAGCAGACAGGTGTTGGGCAAAAAGTAGAAACACGACCTCATGAAGTATTTTCCATTTTTTTTTCCAAAATACTCTTAAAACCAGAACTTGACCCAGCAGATAAGCTCGCTGGTCCTTCAAACCGGGCAGGGACTGCTTTCTGCTCAGAGAAAACAGAAGATTGCTCCAACAAACCCTGTCGCTACAGCAGGGGGGACGGGTTGAGAGCGGACATGGGATCAGGCATCGTCAAGAGATCGGGAACAAATCCTTCTTTAGGATCCAGGAGATACACAGCTGTTGTCTAGTGGATATTTACAGCTCCGCAACCTAATTAATGTCAATTCTAATCTCTCTTACCAGTCCAGCAGTAAGTCTGAAGGCTTGGCCACAGAACGTCATTTCACCACAGACTGATTCAACTTCTCGTCCTGCCATGGGCGACAAGATTTGGTCAGTAGGTAAGCAGCACAGTCACCACAGGGGACCTAAACCAAACGAGGTTTTGTTTAACCCAAACAAGCATTCCAATCTTTTTTTTTTTTTAAACCTTCAGATATACATGAAATATCCTCATAGCTGCACTAACTTAAAACTACCCAAAGCAGCGTCAGATTTTGGGTTTACACAACGTACTAGGATGCTTTTTAGCGATTCATCCAATGCATGGAGGAAGCAACTCAAAACTAACCTCCCCTGCTGCAGAAAAAGGGCAATTATTATTGCATGTATTATACTTGGCATAGAAAAGCGTATTTGGGATTTGCTGCTACTAACAAAACTGCATTGGCTGAGCCTGTGTGAGGGCAAGCGGAGTGAAGACCCAGTGGGAAAGGTCTGCAGCAAGGAAGATTGCCGTCAGCGGAGGAGGATCCATTTAGGGAACATTTGAACAAACCGGACATGAAAAGTTCGTGAGACCCCATGGGATGTACCCAGGAGCGCTGAGGGAGCTGGCCAGTGTCACTGTGAGGCCGACCTCAGTTGTCTGTGAATGCTCATGGCGATCAGGAGAGGTTCCGGATGACGGGAAGAACCCAAGCACCACTTCTCCCTTGGAGGAGGAGGGTCAGGGTAACTACAAGGCTGGTCAGTCTCATCTGAGCTTTTCCCCCCCTCCATCTTGTCACCTAAACGGAAAACACAAACCCGCACAGTCATACCTCATTGTTACCGCTGCAAGAGCAGTACAAGAAAACGTTAAGGCTGTGGCTCCTGCAGAACCCTTCTCCAGACCATCTCCCTCAGAGTGCCACCGCTGCCTCCTTGGGGCAGCAGCCCACTGAAAATTCAGGAATGGTTTTATCTGGGGTTCCTAAGCAGTCACAGAGGCAGCTGCGTCTGAAAACTCCTCGTGAATTTCCAATGCAATCAATGGCAGAAGAGCTCCCGGGAAAGAAACATCCCCAAATAGCCTTGCTAGGACAACCTCAGGCAGCCCAAGCCCTCGCCCCCAAGCCAGCAGACAGACAATTGATTTGCACACGGACGCGTCGTCACACAGAAGGAATAACGATGAGACTACCAGCTCTTTAAGTAGTTTTATAAAAGTATTTGACTTACTGAGATACTGTTACAGTTACCTGAGTATTTGAAATTACAATGCAAGGAAATTTCAACAATGAATTTCAGTACAGTATTTTACAATCCAGTGCTGCTGATCCCGGTCTATATATGAGTTCACTAGAGCACATATACACACAAACAGTGATTCTTGAAGAAAATTAAAAGACACCACAAAAAGGGGGCTGGAGATACCAATGTAACAGAGAGAATCGAGATTACAGATCCAGCGCGGCATGTAATAAAAATGCAAACAAAAAAATTAAACAAGCATTTTTTGTTTTACTTTTCTCAGAATAATTTTAAAAAGCTTTTTTTAAAAAAAACCATAAGCAACTGGATTAAAAAAAGAACTTCCATCCTAGATCAGATGAAGACATGACGCGTTTACTGTGCATTTCATTAGTATATTAACGTTTCCTGAGCTACCCAGAACAATAAGGCTTCATTAACTCTAAGATCAGCGGCTCAGCATTTAATTTTCTCATGTCATTCTCATAAGGCAAAATTCTAAATGAAAGTTATTTTAATACTTGAAAATTAGGATCAACTGACAGTTGCATATGAATATACATTTGTGACATACTACGAATTTATGCAGCTCGAATCAGCTGAAGTAGTGGGAGACAAATTCGTTAATCTCTGCTGAAAATCTTACTTGTAAATCCAATTCATAACAACCTGTTATCTGGGATACCAGATGCCGTGGGCTCACCCACACGTCATTTTCACCAGATTCCCCATAAAGAACAGAAAAGTGCACCAGTGGCTTATATTAATTTCTTTTTATTTCTACACAACATGCTGTAAAAAAATTAACAGATTTGTTAGCATTCACAATGCTGACAAAGTCAAATGCCTAAGTAAGCTTAACCTCCGATTTCACAAATATCGCAAATTTGACACAGGAAAGTTGCTTTGAATTCTTTGTATTTTGGCCAAATCAAATGTTTCACGGATTATTCCCCTCCCCCCCCCAATCAATTCTTTATTTGCAATATTTTAGAACCACGTCTGGTGCTTGGGATATCCAGCCCTCTTTCCCCCACCCTAATACAGCAGAAAAGACATATAAACATGCCATTTAAATTAAAGAAAGAAAAATGGAATAAGTGGAATTCCGGACTGCAAAAATATATACAAGCATTTACCTTTTTCCTGAACTAAACATTTCAACCATAAAAATATTAAACAGCCATACCCTATAGAACTAGGGCTAAGGCTATTTTAATTATAACTGTTCTTTATTTTAAAAATATAGGGCTGAAAGCCTTTTGGGTGATATTTATACATTAACAATATTTCTAGGTTCCCTACATGAATCATAAAGCATTATGCAGAACACAGACTAGTTTTCATAGCTTAATCTTGCATTATCTTGCTTAATTTAATCTCTCTCGTAAATATGTTATCTAACTTCATTTCATGGTAGGAATTAATATAAACAGAAAATATTTATAAGGCTTTTTTTTCTCTCCTCGTGAGCTGTGTACTGTAATATATCCATCACCTGTTTTGAAGACGGCAGATTTTCCTCCTAGTAAAACCATGAGGTCAGGTTTAGCTCTCACCATCAGTGAAACTGCGACAGAGGGCCCCTGCTGGATCAGCAGAAACTCTTTTCCGTGCCTTTCTTGCAATATGCACGGCAAAAGAGCTAGTCACTCTAAAGTTGAATCATCCCGCCTTCCAGTAAGCATGTCTCACTCTGTATGACCTGAAAAGCTCTTCAAGTCAGTTAAAAGCTGTAGTATCTTTGTTCTTCTTGAGCCTGAATCGGTTTCTCCCTCTTACAGTTTAGACAGAAGGGACAGCAGGAAAGAAATACTCTTTTCAAGACTGGAAATTCAGTTTTACAGTTTCCCACTGTCCCGTTTCAGCTCCGGTATCTAGAAGCCTCTTAAAAACAGCTCCCGTCCCACTGCTTTGAGCTGCGGTTATGCTTGAACGTGTGCTACGCGCCATTTCAAGTGTCACGTCTCTTACTATGGCTAACAGCTCATCTCATGGAAGTTTGCTTTCCTCCCTTCAGACAGGGAAAGAGCTGACCATACCCAGAAAGTGCATTCAGTCTAAAGGAGGAGTAAAATGCAAAGTGTTACTGTAAACCAGGGGATAACTGAATATTAAGAGATTCTGAAAGGAAGTAAAAGATGTTACTAATCCAACAGGAACTCACTACAAAAGTCACTAGCTATAAGCAGCTTAGGGTGAATTAGCTTAGAAACCTTCCCCCAAAACTTTAGTTTCAGTCTTTATACAACTATTTACTGTAAATCTGTAATCCGGGCCTGAACTTTCTGATCCGCTTAGTCTCAGCCAGTATCCCCTATCGGTTCATCAGCAAAAGCGGTACGTGTCATCGTTTTCTGACTCCAGTTGTTTTGTACCTCTTCCTCAGAACCCCGTGAAGTCTCCAGAGCAAACTGACTGCAGCACGTAAGAATAACACTGAGAATAATGTCCATTAACACTTTTGACAAGAAACATCAGTCTGCAAACAGGAATCTAAATGGAATCAGTGCAATCCCAGGTGGTCTTGTCTTTTGCAAGACAAGTGAAGTACCACAGTGTTAATGTTGATTTAGAAGTTAAATGTGTTACACAGAAAAAGATCAGAATTCTTCTGAGGGCACACAGAAATGTTCCAACAACTTTGGGCGGGTGTCTATTTTGCTGCAATTAGCAGGATTGGGAGAAAAACAAAGCAAAGCTATGCCCTGGATTTGTGCCACAGTGTGACATCCCCTTAACAGCAGCTTGAGTCCAGCTGGCATGTGAGCAGACTCCAGGCGGGGAAAAAACAGTCTGGCCACACTTGAGTTAGGAGAAAAAAGAGCTGAAGCAATGGAATTTGCTCACGGTACGCAGAGGATGGTTACGAGCTGGCTCTAGTAACACTGCTGTGAAGAGGCTTACGACGATGCTGCAGCACTGCAGCTACCAATGAACTTCCCAGTGCACCAGTAGCAAAAAATGCTACTAAAAAGGAAAGACAAAACTATTGTTAAAAATCCGTCACTCATTAAGGACACATTCTAATTAATGAATGGTAAAACAAAGCAGAGCCCAGAGCTGCGTAAAACCTCTACTTAGGTCATAATTCATTTGTAGCCATATCTGATTGCTGATTTGATTTCTGAAAGTGCTCAGTAGAAATCCAGAGTTAATGTGGATAAAACCTCAGGATAACATCCATTTACCTACACATTAGTACTGTTAAATAAATCCAAGTCAAGTCTACTTTACAATGAAGTGTGCAACAAGCAGAAGAAGTGAAGAACATACATCGTGTTGAGTTCACATTCTTCAAGGTGCAAATTTTAGCTATTCTTGCCCAAATCCTTCTGTTTCTTCAATTGCAAACAACAGCTTTTCCTTCAACTGCTCATAATTCTTATAAGGTGGAAGGTCTAAGCGATTGAAACTGAAAATAAAGAGAAAACTTAAGTACCAAAAAGTAATAAAACCATCACCAAAAAATCCACTATGAATATGGGTAGTTAAACTTTCTGCTGTGTAGGTGGGTACCTGGATGTATACCCCGTGAAGAGCTGACTACTGACATAAATTTTTATATTTCTGAGAGGAAAAGTTGGAGTTCAAGCACTTGAACAGTGAGTTTTCTAAAAATGCGGTGTACTTGGTAAGCAGTTTCACTAACTTTTCCTAGTTGGTTAATTAGCGTCATCATTCCCATCTGACATTTTAAATTTGCCTCTGCTTACTAACCGCTAGTACACCTGAGGAACTGAGCAGAAGCCACCTTTCCTCTGGGGAAGAGGGAGTGTGAGTGTGGCTACTTCACTATCAAGATGGGGTGTAGTGATAACAAAAGATCAATCCCAACCTCTTTCGGCAGCACTGTTTTTATTACTTTAAATTTTCAGTAATACACAAATCCATGGAATTTACCATGGGATCTAATCCATGCTGCAAGTTTTTCAGAAATTCAGCTGTTATTCAACAAAGTTAATTGGTGTAACTCGGTGTTTGCTTTCACACAGTCTCAACCACTTGGGTGTATTACCCCTTTACTACAATCTCCACGCAGATTGTCGTCAGCAAAACCAGAGCAATAGCAATATTCTGATCTGTTACGTACTCACCAGGTATGACTTCTAGGTAACCAGTTTTCCTTCCCAACTTTTTCAACACAAAATTTTTGGGGTCCATTGCTCCCTGTAACAAATTCAAATAAACAAGGCATAGGTCTAGCTACGCTCGTGTGAGTAGGTAATACGTTACAACTGAAGCATGAAAGGCTTAAACACAAGATTACCATTACTCGTACAGAAAAAAAGACCTCTGTCTTTCACTATACAACTCTGTCTAGCTCAAAGTATGCATGTGGCGAAATGCACAAATTCGAAGTGATTTTGAAACTCAATACAACAGAGCTGTAAACATTCCCTCCACCCCTTTCTCCATCACGGCTCAAGTACATGCAGGACTTACAAAATAGCATTCAATATAAAAATCATTAAAAATGTCCATAAACATGTAACAGATACCATGTAACTTGGTTCTTTAAAAAAAAAAAAGAAAAAAATTATCTAGTGCATTAGAGGGACTGTTAATGCATACCCATGAGGTCAGCAAATCCTCCCACTGGTAATCTGCATGTTCCAGTAACGAACTGCAAGAGTCTCATTCTCTTCTCATTATCTATCTCTTTCACAAACTGAAAAATAATAATTGAAACAAACAGTTAGGTATAGATTTGATATTCAGATTTTCACATCATCATCCTCCTCCATAGATTAACAAATTACATGACATTACTCCAGTAGCTGGATTAGCGCTAACAATATGTATTTACACACTACAGATCTGTTCAGTAATTCCGACTGTCATTTGCTAAGCTGTAGCTGTGCTCTGTAGCTTCTGTTCGTCTGAGGATAAAACAGAGTCTACAGACCTGCCAGAACCATACTATCTGTCTGCTGGTCCTGGTATAGTGCCGGTAGATGGTATGCCTCTGCCAGTCATTCAAATCAATTTCTTGCATTCCACACAGAAGCACCTTTAGGGGAGAAAAAGGGAAATAAACGTGCGAGTACAAGTTATGACTTTCCTTCTATGACTTCCCACATAGCAAAAGAGAACATCAGCTGCACCCATACCTATGACAGCATACTTGGTTTTAATTTTAAACTTTATCCAAAACTTCTATGACAAAGAATGATGACTGGTCATGAAGTGTATTTGGAGAGGCCACAGAACAGAAAGCATCTCTGTCGTGAAAAATGGAGTAATTGCTTGCATTTAGACATTCAAGCCACGAACAGTTTATCATTGCCCAGCCATACAGTTCTCTGCTAGGAACAGGATGTTTTGTTTTTATCTTTTTAAATGGAACAGATGCTTCAGAAAGTGTAATTTTGAGAGATCAAAACCTTCTAGAACCTGGTCCAGTCTATATGCGATCATCCCCTGCGTACCTGGTTTTACCTCCCTTTCTGTCAAGTTACTCATTCTTTGAACCCAGACAAATCAAATCGCTAAGGATTACAAAAGCAATTCAGCAAGACATCTCTACTGGCAGAATCTCAGCCTTTAGAAACACGAAAGTAGGCTGCAAAGAGGAAAGTGAAGGGGAACACCCTGATCAAATGCTACTCCGTAAAGTTTCCATAAAACACGAGTTGTCGGCCTTAGTGAGTTCTGCTCATCAGACATGGAGTTTAAGTAGTTTATATGTAACAACCTGGATGTCGCAATAGCCAAACAATCCTTTACCTCCAGTTCCTTCGCATCAAAATACTGCAAATACTGTTGTGGCAGAATTTCATTGAAGCCTTCAAAGAAAGCCTGTGTCTGCTCCTCAACACCTCGGGAAAGTCTCCATTCTGCTACTAGCCTGTAAAAGAAGATACAGAAAGATAACTTAAACGGCCTGCGCTAACCCAAGTCCACATCTTTGTTAGCCTATGTTGAGATGAACTGTAGGCCAAGTTAAAAAAAAAATATGGAAAGTCTGGAAAGTTCTGGGGATAGAGCGTGGTATAATTTTATGAGTAACCTTTACTCTGTGCAAACGATTTTGTTTTTTCTTTTGAAGTTAAAACCCTATGTTTCCAACCATTCTGCTAGGGAAAGTATTTTAGACTCAAAGAGGAGGCAGCATCTGTTCACTGATTATCTTAATGAGAGCACAGCAGTCCCTAGGTATTTGAAGAAAGAAAAAAATGCAGAGCTATATTTGTCTAGTATTCTCCCCAGAAATCTCAGTCATTATCCATGAAAAGGTAAAAACTAGGGCAAGTTGTACTGGTGAAGATAAGTAGGACTGCTAGCTTACCAAGAAACGACTATGTCCATTTGGAAAGTTCCATATTTGTTTCTGTTAATCATGAAACTTTGCTCTGTGGCAGAAACTCCACTCTCCATTAATAAAAGGGTGAAAAGCAGGCAGGAGACCCGAAGAACCTGAACCCAGGGAGAAGCAGATATTATGCTGAATTCAAGCCTAACCTGTCAGGAGAACTGGAGTCTAAAGGAGAGATGCCTATTTTCTGACTGCAATCCTAGAAGCTTTGGGGACTTAAAGCAGGACGCAGAGTAAGCCAAAGAATGTAAGTGAAACTGGAATCCGAGCTCTCCCTGGGTTCCTAGAAACTGGAAGAGAATGATTTTCTGCAGATCCTCCCTATTTTCAACCCCAATATTAATACTTTGCAAAACTGCAAAATGCCAGTATGTTTCTTCTGCAAATATTACCTTTTCTGTGAACGACTGACGTGTCTTCAGATTACTCATGCAATGAAAACAAAATCAACTCCCTTCTCCCTCGCCCCTTCCCATAAAAGAAGCCTTCCCAGAACACACCGTAAGAAAGAGAGGAAAACTCTACTGTGATTCAGTTTATTTTGCGCCTGCCATGTGTGACTTTGTGCTTGCCAAAAAAAAAAACCAAAGAAAAACAAAACATTCTCCAAGCTTGTATGCTGAAGTTCACACCTTAAAGCAGAGCTTATGTACTGCTGCACACTGAGGAAGACGGGGATATTTCAGGACAAAGCAGGTCACTTCACATTTTTATTCTTTAATTGCTCTTAGACACCTTCCCTCTTAACCTACTGCTTTAAAACATTCTGGGACTGCAAACATAATCCTTCATTTGTGACAATACAACTTAGGACATCATTCGTAACACTGTCCTGTTACAAATGCCAAGACCTAATTATACTGTGAGACCAGTTCAGATAAAACTAGTAGCAATCCCAACTATCTTTAAAAAAATAAGAATGATCACAAAAGCATCCAAAAATGTTAAGTTTAAATAAAACCCCAACAGTAAAACCTGGGTAGAATATGAGCAGGCTACGAAGCAATACAATTCCAATAATAAACATGTGCAACAGTTTCAGGAAATACCTGCCATTCACATTTGTTGTCATGATGTTCTGCTAAACTTAAACATCGCTAGGAAAAAAGTGGACCTTCTACTACCTGTAATCTTTGGGAGAAGTAGATTTAAAAAACTTATTTCTATCAATATTCTTCTTTCAAATATGCTATCCAAACAATTGCCGCTTGTTGTCAACATCAGCAATTACTCAGAGACAGAATTACAGTAATGCTTCAGATTACATAGATTGACAATCTTTTCTTGCTAGAACTAAAGAAAGAAAATGATGGAGATAAGAATATTTTAAAATCTTCATTTATTCTTACCTAATGTATTCTTCTTTGTTTTCTTCTGTCACCAGAATGTTGCTACCATTTGGCTTCAAATCATGGCTTTTGATTTCACCTAGAATTTCTTTATCAACTGAGAAAAACATTTCCAAGCCGCATTCTTCAATATCGTTCTCTCTACAAGGAAAAAATGGAATTTAAATAACTGTGTCGAGACCTTGTAACTCAGTAGAGGAGACGGATGTGAAGAACCTTAAGAAAAAAAGGTTTGGAGCTAAATAATCAAGGGAATGTTCCTTACACAATAATTATGGTTTTGCAGGAAGTACTGACTCATTTTACCAATGTGCATACACCAACTGTACTCCTGATCAGAAATTTTTGATCAGCAGTGCCCTTAAATTTACCAATCACAAGGCTGACAAACTGCCTGCTGACTACGATCTGCAGAATGTCTATGGAATACTGAAACTTTTCAAGGAATGACATTTTCGCATCTTTCATTGAATGTTTGCTTCTTCTAAGCAGGTAAGGACTGTGTTAAAACGTAGCCATCACTTTGCCAGATAATAGCAGGTAAGAAGCAACTAAGAAAGACTTTGCATGCTTAATGAATGATCTTTGACTCCAGCGTATTATGGGACTATCTTGAAAGTGTATACTGAAACGTCCCAAGGTCCTGAGTTAACAAAGCACAAATACCCCTGCTAAAGAGGATTTCTCTTAGAACTTTCAACACAGGAATAATCTGTAGCCAACAAACATTGCTCAAATAAACACTATTCTCTTTGTAGGCATTAATAGCCAGGAGAATAACGGGTACAACGCTGTCATTTGTACATTGGTATGTGCTTCTGTAAAGTGAAGAATCACATGCATACGCAGAGGTTTTGATGACCGTTTTCCCTCAAAACAAAGTGCAAAATCAAGATTATTTGTCCCGAACTGTAACACAGACATGTCAGTCTTGAAAACATTGCTGTGTTTTTTCTAGCACCATGATGATGCAGGAGTGCTTCTGAACTTGATCTTTCCAACATACATGCTATTGCATGAAATCTCAGATGAGGAGGGAAGGCTTCAGATGGATGGATGATGAAGTAAAATCCTTTTAAAATGAAAGATACCTGCTCTAGCTCAGTTTGAGCAGAGAGGTTTGACTAGATGACCCCTAGAGGTCTCCTTCCAAACTCAATGATTCTGTGAAACTGTCAAAATTGGGGGAATGAGAAAAATGGCCACCTGATAGGAGAAGCACCAAGGAATTCAAAACTACCGGAAGCTTCCTGGAAATTTATAAAATTTGCTTTTTTGGTTAGGAACAGAATCCTGCCCAATCTGACAGACATGACCTTTTTTCCCTACAAATTTGTAGTCATCTCCTTAGAGGATAACTTCATCAGCATTACACATAAGCAGGCTCAGCTATACTAAACTTGAAGTTTGGGTCTCTGTACTTAGAGGTCAATGTGCAACCCTCTCAGAGGTCTAAAGGTTCTTCTCCAGGATTTTCATACCCTTAAGCATTTTTTCAAAGGGGCAAAACCTTTCATGGACTCCAACCTAGAAGATTTCTTTATCACTACAGAAATTGCTACTGGTATTTGGGTCATATTTGCTCTAGAGACAGCCTTCAGAAAAGTTCTTGTTACAGCCTTAAGCTTCCCTATATGCTTTCCTCTGTAGTAAAAAAAAAAAAAAAACCCAACCAGACCAAAAAACGCCCCCCAGCACTGAACGCAGGTTAATAAAAGCATACGTAGCCAGCACAGCTTAGTCAGTTGAAAGCCTCATGTAAAGAGCGAGATGTAAGAGTTGTTCTTGACAGTAAGTTGAGTTTTCTAGTTCCTTGCTATAGATGCAGGCTTCTCCGGTCTTTGACAAAATCTTTCATCAGGGACTGCTGGTACCCAAGGATTCAGTCTTGGAACCAACAATCCATTGTGTGGTATCTGGCAACGCTGCATACTTTGAATTAAAATGAGGGGGAAAAGTAGGTCTGTCATGTCTGTGGCAAATCCCCATTTATTGCCATAGACAAGCAGCCTAACACCAACACCCAGGAGCCTCTGTGCTCTCTTTTAGACCATTATAAATTACACATGCACCAAAAGAACCACACATAGAATAAATTAATGCACTCGAGCAGTGCTGAAAGACCTTGCAATTACTAGGTGTTATAAAGAAAAGCCATTGCTCTGAAACGTGGGAAGTGGCCAGCTTATTGTGTACTACACACACAAATGCAAAGATGCAACTATGCCTACAGATAAGGGCTTAAAATAACACCCTTTTACTCTAGACTTTCCACAAAATATTAAAGGTTGATACTGTCCATGAGGTAAACGTTGTTATATGTGCAACTCGTTACAATCTAGTCAGAAGACAATTCACCAGTAATGGTGAATTACTGGTTTAGGGAAGCTCCCCAGGATTTAAGGCAAATTTCTTCCCTATAACTTGCATTTTTCAGTATCATATTTGCTTGGTCTCTAAAACTCAGTAAGTCACAAGATCGCAAAAAAGTGCCCTTCTTTAACAAAAATAAAAGGTACATTTTCTGACTACAAAACATAGCAGGATTCCTGAATTACAAAAAATCAGGATTTCGAGCTTTGAGACCATTTCCTCCCTTTCAGGTCTCAGTTTCACAGCATCTTTACTCGAATAGCAACTACTTTAAGTTTTCCTAATGGACTTTTAACTCACTACACCTTTTAGTGGCACATACATTGAGTACAGAACATATGACTCTTCAAAAACCAAATCAAAATTCCTATCTCAATTTGTAAACATCTGGTAAAGCTGCTTTCCCTCCCTCCTCGTTATTCAGGATAATGCTTCCAAGATTCACCACTACAGGGGATGACAATCTCATCTTTTATATTTATTTCTGCATTTGAAAACCAAGCTATCCCCACACCTTTTATGACTTCTCAAAGCATTTTTAAAACTATTCTGGTTTTATGTGATTCTTAGAGTAAAATGTTTTATCTCTCTAGTTGCATTAAAAAGCCTAATTTTTCTGCTAAATTGTTTTTAGTATAGCAGAAGCAAAAAAAAATCTCTAACCAAATTTGTCTTTTTGTCTTTCCCTTCTAATTTTTGTTTTGTTTTAAACTGTTGGGAAAGGAAAATCGCCAGTGTTACTGAAACAAACGGTGCACATAAACCACAGAGTACAACATCCTGAAGTCCTGCTACTGTAAAAGAAGTACAGAATTACAATGCATTAGATCTAAGGGTTTTTTTTAATTATTTTGTACAATATTTTTAACACATAATTCCAAAATAATTATGGTCTACAAATGCCAGATCCTTTTTACTTGCTGCTCTCTGGACAGGAATCTGCAAAGGAGTGGAGAAGGAGGACTCAAAAAGAGTACGATTGTAGAAGAGAGAGATGACTGCCAACGCATACATGGAAGGCTATACACAGCAACGGTCTTGAATCATTCAGCTTGGAGCAAAAACCCAAGGACAGCCAGAAAAATGCATGAGCATTAACTTCTTTAAAGCATTAAATCTTCAGTATTAACCTTTAAGTCAGATTTCAGGTATGACTAACAGAAGAATTATGTGGTAGTAAATAATAATTTGTTAACATCACATTATTGTAGCACTAAATTTTTTATGTTTTCCAACTAAACCAGGTACTAGAGTGTCCTGGTTTTGGTGCTTAGTTGCCAGCTGGGCTTAAACATAGAGAGAGAAACATGAAGTGGATTTTTGCTGATGTTTTTTAATCAGTTATCTGAAAAGTTTCAGTGGAATTTACTCAAGCCATTTTATTTGTAAGTGTTCAAGACTGCCACATCTGTACAGTGTCTAGCTAGATTTATTAAAAAACAGCAAAACTATGCTGTGTAGAATATTCAATGAACCAAAAAGGCTTTGGCATTATCAAATTATTGTGTATCTAAAATTACAGTCAATATTCCAGTACTGCTCTGCAATTGATATAGTTACTTTCCAGTGAGGTTTTTAGTAATAAATTTACACCTACTTCGTGGCGTAAGTAAAAGTCAAAACCATTGTATTGCTATTTCAAGAACAAAATCAAGTCAAACTCACTTTACCCAGATGAGAGAGTTGTAAAACTCTGGGTCAACAGATTCTAAATCCTTGAGTCCTACTGGCTTGTTTTGGATACGTTTGTAGAACGGCAAAGAAAAACCAGTGTCAATGAACTTCCCATGGAACAAGGCCTGAAGAACATGAAAAGAGACAAAATAATGCAAAGGACGATTGAATACTTAATATGGCAACATTCTGTGCTCTGTACCAATGAAATCTGACAGCCAACGAATTAAAACAACCTAGAATATCATGACTGCTAAGATGCTGAATTAACTTATACCAACAGTAGTTATATCCAAACACCTGATAATAGTTTCAACTCAAAAATGAATTGTTTAATTATTCATCTGACAGTACAACATTTATTTATAGGAAAATTACATGAGAGAACCTCTTTCTATTTTTGAGCTTACCATGGCAATGAATCTTCCAATAAATCTGAAGTATTTCAGATGATCTGGATTAATATAAGAGGCTGGATTTATCTGTAAGCAGTAGTTATCTTTCCCTGCATATTCAAACAGGCAATACATTGGGTTCAAAACTTCATGTGACAATAGAAAGAACCATTCCCTGAAATCACACAAGCAATAAAAACACATTTCAAAATAAATTAAATTAGAAGTTACTTTAGCTAACTCATGTTGACTTAGGAACTTGTTGGCACATAAGTAGTCAATCTGACTTCTTTACCAGAAAGTATGCTAGACCAAACTGAAACCAAACCGAAACTTAACAGAAATTACGAATTAATATGCAAAGTTGCAATGATACACAACTGTCAGTGGTTTGGATAAAAACCACCCTTATTGAAATGAGCAGATTAGAAGTCTACCACTGATTTAAACTTAAGGAGTTTACGGAACGACAATTAATCTATGCACTTCTCGGTTACATTCCAGTGAAGACTTTCGACTTGAAAGTAGATTTCTATTCACTTTTTCAATAAACCTCTACTTTGATATTAATGGTTGTACACCTAAGGCTTACTGTAGTTCAGTAAACTGTGCATCTCTAATCACTGAGATGATTAAAGTAATTCCTAATGAAAAGAATTTTATACAGATTTAAGACATGCATACATCTTAAGGAACTCTCTTCCTCAGATACTGTGACAAAAGATAAGGAATAAGCTTCACTAATATTTCGAAAGCTCTGCAGTTTGAGTATCTACTTTGGGGCAGTCTTCACACCACCAACTTGCAGAAAAAGATACTATTTGCCATTTCAGTTCAGTTTACCTTGCAACACCTCCATAATCTAAGCCTTCTTCACCAGGGAAAATAACCCATAAACGTCTCCGTAGATCCTGAGGGCTGAAGCTCATTATCTTAGTAAAAGAAAAACAATCAGTTCTTTTTAAGGAAACAGCTATAAACACTGGCTAGACTTTTTACTGTTTGCTATCAACCAATATAGCATTTATTAATTCAGACCATAAAATGAACAATGACTACATTAAGTACCTGCTTATAGCATATTCATGGAATCTGAAGCATCAATGCAAATCTTTTTCCATAGATTATAAAGTAAAAGATGTAAAATAAAAAGAAATAGTAATTCTGAAATTAAAGACTTGGGATACTTAGGCCAGCAGCCTGTCTATATGGATATGACAGAAATCCAGCCAATAAATAACGGGCCCAAAGTGAGTAAATTCAGTATTTCTTAAACACCATACTGAATGGTGTCCCAGTTACAAGTAATGAAGAGACACAATCAAGGACTCAAAGAAATAAATTAGAAACAAACCAATAATAAACATACATTATATATTTTTTCATTTTACAGCTTCATCTCCTAAAGAGGATAATAAAAATCCAGCTGGTTGGTTGGTGTGTTTGTTACGTTAGGAAGAATCAGAGATGTTAAGGAACTTTACTGATCCGGTTTTAATACAATGACCAAATTTGTAATTATGCCGATTTGGTCAACTGTTGGAGGCTTACATAAAGAAATTTCATGTAGCACTTCCGTGTGTCAAAGAACCTTAAGTTTTTGTTTGCATTGAGGGGCACATAATTTTGGGCAAGATTTGCATTTTAAAATCTCTCCTAAATGTCTGTAGTGATCATCACAAAGAAATTTATAACCCCAACAGAGATATCTGCAAATGATGAATGACTAACGAGTATAAGAAATGAACTCAGGTCTTTGTGACTATGTCATTTAAATTATTGATAAGGCACCCTGTTTTCCTAAGGAAACCTAGGTTTGCTGATGCTTATGTAATTACTCTACCTCTTGATCCCTTCCAGTACAGTATAATTTTATTACCTCTACGGTTACCGTAAAAGGACCAAGTGCAATTTTAGAAATAAGGCTGGAGCTAACTTTCAGTTACAGGATTTATTTTGTCCCCTTCTAACCCCTGTTATTTGAAGAGGTCACTGTTCCAAAAGAAAAGACTAGCTAACTGCACTATTTGTTGCTTCTGCTAAGCCAGTTTACAGTAATTTGAACAAGATAGGATTAACCCTTATTTAAGAATATATTTGTCTCAAAACATACTATTCTATTTGTTCATATTTCCTGGCTAGACACATCTGTGATAATTCCTACAAGAAATGAAGCCTGAAGACATATAGGAAGATTAAAAAAAACAGCTAGGGGCAAAAGAAGCTAAAAGTTCCTATCTTCTTAGATAAAAATAACTTAAGAAAATGCAGACTTTAAGTCAGAAAAATACAGAAGTAGTCAAGAGGAGTAGCTGCCAAGAGGAATTGTTCAGTGCACTTCCAAGCCCATTTCTATGTATCTTATTAGACTGATGAAGAGCTGCTTTTGGCTTCAATTTAACAAGCAACGGGAGTGATTTATTGCCACAATGAACATTCAAAAAGTAAACAAAATCCAATAGCACTTGAAAATATTGTATAGGAACAAATTTTAACCATGGTTTAGGTTGACAGATGTTTAACAAGAATTTTGCTACTAATAATCTAAAGAGAACTAATAATTCCTGTTTTCTTTTAACCATTTCATTACTCATATAAAGACCCATAACACCCAGACTAAGATCAACTTCATGTATTTTGGTGCACAGCCCATGCTTATGTAACACACTGCTGGAAAAATGTGCCAACAAACAAAAGCACAACACGAAAACTTCCTGAGAATGGGGAGCTGCTCTGCCACAGCGCTGCCCACAAAATTAACTCAGATTCTAAAGAATTCTGAAGAAAAATTAGAAGTAAAAAAAAAAACCAAAACCAACCTCAAAAAACCACCTTCTCTGTCAGATGAATCCACCTTTAGAGCCAGAACTTCACGTTTTAGTATGATCTTTTACTATATAAATATGAATGTATCCTAACTATTAAACTAGGTTTTTTTTGGTAGTCTCACTTAAAATAGCATTAGCAAGATGTCAAAGGATCAAGAATGATATATGACAATAGATTTAATCAACTCAACTTTTTTTCATGCCCACTACTAAAATGATTTAATGCAATACCTGTTGAAATGAGTCCTCAAATAATGTTTTTCTGCTCACTGTAATCTTTATGTGTTGTGGCATTGCCAGTTGCTGAAATGAAATTTTTAGAGGTGACGTGTACAATCACTTAAAGTTTCTAATACTGAGTTTGGACTCTTATTTGTTGTATATATTGTTTTAAGAGGTACAGTTGAATTTCACTAATCCACATAAAACAAACCCAGAAATCAAGATATTTGAATGGTAATTTACTCCAAGAACAAATTGTTTCCAATATTGATATCTACAGTGAGGTATACAGGCCTCTTGATCTGTACTTTTACAAGACATCGGAAAACATTAAGATCAATAACATATTCTAAGTCAGCAAGGCTTTCTACCCCAGACTGTAATAAAAAATTAGAAAATTTAGGTTATTCTGCACAAATTTCAAAGTTAAAAATTAGGCTAATCTCTCTGCTATTTTTCAAAGGATAATTCATTGGCTCTTGAAAACTGGAACATTTAAACTTAAGACTTTTTCCTAAATGCCAAGTTACTTAATCTTTTGATATATAGAGAGGACCAAGACTGACACACTGGAATTTGATATTATGTGAAAGCATGCTAACATGACACACAGTATATTCTTCAGTGTTTGGACATGCATGCTCTGTGTCAAATGCCCTGCATTTGTACGTATTTGTGCAGAAAGCAGATCTTATATTAACTACAAAAATACCGTGCCTCCACATACTCCCTTATTAACAGCAGAAAGAAAACAGTATTCTGAAACCCACCACTTTAAGATGTTTAGAATAAAGGAAAACCTTGATTTAGCTACTTTATTTTTAAAGCCACAGGTTACCTAGCTTTAAAGCTTACATGAGCTTATGCAAGTCCTGTATTTACTCCCTCCTAATTTAACTCACCTGTAACCTTAAAGTAGTTTAATTACCTTTACTTGCAAAGCATTGACGAGTTCCTTTAAAGCATGTAAGCAAAACCCAAAAACGCAAAGAAATACTTCCAAGAAATTAATCCATACCTGACACCAGAATCGGAAATAATGGACCTTTGCCTTGAAATCACGCACATAAGCTATCTGGGGTCCATTGTCTCTGGAACCAAAAGGAGAAAAAAAAATGAATTTCAAAAGTCTTTTTGTAATTTAAGTAAAAGCCTGCAAATGTATTAGTTACATAGTTGTATGGTTTAGTTGGCTATCTAGTTAGAAGATTCTTATTCACATTTTTTGATTCTGGGGTGTAATTTTCTTGTTTTTAAACTAAAAAAAAAAATCTTCCTCTAAATTGTGGAGTGCATACACAGTAATTTCAAAACAGTACTGATTATTAACTGTAAAAAAGATTCCAACAATAAGGATGGGATGACATTCAGTTAACTTAAGGCGGGTGTTAAATTCTGGTTTTGACTCCAATTCTGGCTCCTAAAAATTAAAGAAAGGGTTGAATGTACTTTAAAAAAAAAAAAAAAGACTAGTAATTGGAAGGAAGGGATCTCATCATCAACAGTACTGATGAAGCTCCTTTGTTACCCTCAAATCTTATATGCTACTTGGCAAGAAGGATTCTAAAGTGTTCAAAACACTGCTTCTTCAGGGACAGTTATCAGTGGATGAAAAAAATAAGAAAATTAAGAAGTGTTACTAGATGTAAAACTTTCTGCATAAAAAAACATACAAAGAAAAAAGCTTTCAGAAACTATGCATGCTAAACTTTACTTTTGAAAACTCAGTATAATGTTAAAAACACTTACAGAGCAGACTTGCCCGTACGGGGATCTATGTATGTAGTGGTTCTTCTATTGTGATCCACGAAATATGGAATACCATCCACAGTAAATCGCATTTCCCAGCCCTCTGGTAAAGGTTTCTCATTCAATTGACTATGGATACAAGAAAAATATATGGTGACTGATCAACTTAATACATTAAGTCAATTGAACAATATCCAAGACAGTAAACATTTTGGCAGATCTAGAAAAACTATGGATTAAGAAACTTTCCATTCAGTATTTATTCTGCCTTTTTTCCTCTTAAATTTTCATTTCAGCTCTCAATTAGACTAAAATGACTATGTTTAAATAAATAATGTTTAAATAAACATTAGCTCATTCGGTTGTACCAGCTGGAATAAAGGCAAATAGAACCTTAAGGGAAAAATGTAAGCAAGGTTTACTGATGTTTCCTCCACTTAAACACCAGAATTCTGTTTTCTAACTGTTAGGTTAGGTTTTTACTCGAAAACTGACATAATTTTAGTAAGTAGCTTTTGGTACCTTATGTATAATCACAGCAGCCAAAACCTTAAGAGTTTCAGAACGACAAGAATAAAATGGAAACACTGATCTTGTATAATTTTTTAACAACTTCCAACTCAATTTTGGTATAAACAAAAACAGATCTCAATATATCGGGCAGACCTGAGTGGTATCACTCCAGTGTGCTCTCAGAGTGACTTCCCTCCATAGAACTACCTTGTATGACCATATTTCTAACTGCGAAGCCAGCACATTTGGTTGTTGGGTTGTGTTACGAGTGATAGCGCTCTCCACAGAGTCAGTGGCTGCCGATGTGACTGGGATGGAAAAGCTGTCATCTCTGGCTACAGCTATTACCCCTCCACACACTAGGCTATTCCACTCCTCCTCCTCTTACTCCTCTATAGTGGACAGATGAAGTTACTTCACCAAATGGAAATTTTCAGCTCAAACAGGAGATGTCAGGATTGAACACCCTTCACCCTCAACTGCCTGCCTACATTCCCTACCTCAGAGAGTCAGAGTGACCAGAGCCCAAAACAAACAGTACTCCATTACTTTCAGTAGCACCTCCAGTTCTCTGTCTTCCCTCCCCACCCTTCTTTTTTTAAAAGGTGTGAGGAGGGGTGCTGCAGTTTTTCACATTTGTCTTCTTTCTGTCTCTTAACTATTGACTGTCTAGGAAATAAGTCTAGGAAATAATCAAGTTGTCATTCAGGATCCTCTGCACCATCCCATCACCGTATGAAAGAAATCCCTCCCTCCTGCAATGACACAAATGTTTAGCCACACATGTCTCGTTTATAAAAGCATAGGAGCTGTTCTGGGGAATGAACTCATTGCTGTTGACCAAGACTTCCCTGGTAATTGTAGTATTACTAAGTAATATTTGTACAGTTCCCATTTTGGCTAGTATCTTTTAGTATTTCAACGGGCTGTCCGAAGTTTGTGTAGGACTGCCCATGCTTCAGCTGTGGGCAGCATTTCCTAGCTCTCAGGCTCACTACTTTGTTACATTTTCATTCCAGACTTACATGAAGCTGCAACTGATTTCTTACCCCTGACTCCTGGGATCTTCCCACTGAGTGATTCGTGTGTTGTGATTGACAAAATACACTCTGCCATTGCTGTCCGTTCTCTTTTCTGTAAAGATGTGAAAGGAAAAAAATTTCAATACCTGCTCAATGTATTGCTGAGACTACATGAAATAAAATAAACAAAGTCAATCAACAGACCCTGCCACAGCCTCTACTGTGTTCAGGTTTCTCCGTACCTCCTTTGACTCAACGTTTTTTCACTTGCAGAGACACTATTCCATAACAGGCTATTCACAAACAGGGACCTGTTTTAACGCTACTGACTGCTAACAGTCATACGAAACTGCACCATCACCTATCCGCAGTGGAAAGCTGCCCTAGGTTAAGCTCTTTATATTCCAATTCTTACCCTGAAAAGTTCAGCTATCTCTACCTGCACTGCTTATACCAACAATCCTGACCGCAGGAGAGGGTCATAACAACAATATAAACATTTGCGTGGAGGCAGTATAGCTCACAGGAGATTTACCTTCACTAGATCTATTGGCCAACTGCTTGCACTTTTTAAAAGGGTTTTTCAGTATTTTTGCAAGTTAAAAATGTATATGGATTAAAATATTGAAGTTGAAAGTTCCATCTTAAAATCCTTTAGTATGCTATTTAATTTTCAATTGTAGGAAAAAATTAACAGGAAGGTAAGCTATCTTCTCCACAGGAAATTCCAGCGGCTTTGATTATTGTGACATACCTTACAAGCAATATAGACACTAAACACAAAATAGGTAACAGAAGTATACACAAGTATGAAGAAAGTACAAGGGCTTCATATTCGAATTATGGGCAGGGAATAAAAAACGATCAGTGCAGTTTCCAAGAAAATACATTGATATTTTCTCTCACAGAGCTTAGTATATGCCCATGATTGAACAAAGCTTATGACAAAAGCCCTGGGCTTGGTCTTCTCTACCATTCTGCAGCTCTCTATGTAATTTTTATTTAGTGTTGCAAAAGAAATACAGAAATACAAATTATAAAAACAGGCCAAAATCTGACTACCACAGATAAAAAGCTTCAGTTTACAACAGAAGTCTGGAAATAGACACCTGTCTATGAGAGTTACACTGAGAGCAAAATTACACGATGTGGAAACTCCATTTTATTGTTTCCTGGGCAATGCCAGCCTAAAGAACTTACCTTGAAATGTTACGTATGTAATGCAACAAAGCACAAGCATAAGGNCCGCTCCCCTCTGTTTATATTAATTGTACATTGTCAACCCTGTAAAGTACAAAAGCAAATTTATTCCAGGGAGAGGGGCAAGTCAAGTGGTTAGTTGTCATTATTAAAAAAAAAAACAAACCCAAACATTTTCAGACCAACAAAACTCTCCCAAAATTGGCTTGGAGAGGGAATTTGGCAGTCTTATTTAGAAGGGATTTGTAGTCTGATTTGTCAGGAACGGGATGGTAGGAGGGAATCCTGCCTAATGAAAGTGGTAACAAAAAAAGGATGACTGTGGAAGAAACTATCATGATAGCTACAGGGAGTAAACCAGAATATAGTTTCTAATCTACTTTGAAATCGCACATCCTTGTCAGGACTTTGTTTCAACAGCACATTTGATTAGATTTAATTTTAAAAGATTTTAATCCACATTTTCATTTTTAAAAACTAGCCTAGAACAGCTGACAAAATAATTTTGCAGAAGTATGCTTCAATGTTTAATTACATTGCATTACAAAACACTTTCAAGTCAGTCTTACCCCATCCATGTGGCAGAGGGCCAAGAGGATCAAACTCTTTGTTTTGTGTGGATGAAAAGTCCTGGTTCTGCAAGTCACACAAACAAATGGTGCATTAATGACTAGGCATTTGCTTTCCAGATGTCCTGCCATAGCCATCATGAAAAACTGAAGTAAATGCATTTTTGTTAATGTTAAATATAAGCAAAGACACCAACAATTTCTGTTTCTCCATAGAGAAGGTCTGTTTTACAGACCATGACATGCTTAATTAACTACAGTGCCAAGAAAATAATTATTCTTTATTTAATGCCCCTGCCTACGCAGAAGGGAAATTAGTACTGTAGCATCCAAAATAATCAGAAAGCGAACCACCTCATTCCTGCATTCAGTACAGTTCTCCCTACCACCACCTATGAGGTCCACTTTTATTCTCTACACATACAGCAAATTTAGAAGCCACACCATTCTTGATAAACTAGTAGCATGAATTGGAGTTATCTAAAGTCTACTATTCATCAGAGGTAAAGAATGGATTTAAAATTCTGGAAGAATTTATTTTCATTTTCCCTGCTTTCATAACATTAAGTGTGCATATTTCATTTCACCCAAAGCAGAAATATGTGTCCTGTAAGCTTGCTTACTTTCCAGGTCTTTGGCCAAGCCAATACAAGACACAATACAAACAAACCAGCTTAGTATTAAGCTGTAGTTTATTTTGAACCAAAAGCTTTTATCAATATTGTACATAAATTTCATCAAACAACTCCACCTATATTCAGCTGACAAACAGAAAACTTCACACTGCACATGCCGCCTGCAGTCACTGCAAGGTCACGAACTAAGGGAACTGATTATTACTTCCTGCCATGCTACACACACACAGATAATATATTATCACAAAGAATAAATCAGAACAAAGTCTGATATCTTTATGGGGAAAAGTCACCCACAAGCATGTCCAAAACCCACATACGTACATACTTTCAAAATGCAGAAGAGAGACTAAGGGGTTGAAAATTTCAAAAAGATACCTCTTAACCTTTACAGTCATCATTATATTCCTTACCCCATATATAAATCTCTGATTAAATTGCTGCATAGCTCCTTGAAGCTGACTGCGCTGAAGCTGCCACTGCTCATAATTTCGGACAGACTCTAATGTTGGTCTCTGCCACGTTGTTGTTCTAGTGAAGTGGTCAACATAATAAATTCTCCCCATGGTGTCAACTCGTCGTTCCCAGCTTTTAAAAAAAATTACAAGCAACAGTTCTCAATGGCAGACAATTGTAAAGGCTCAGAAGCACTTTTAGGCAAACAGGCAGTATGCTGGAAGTGGATATAAAGCAGGGGCTCATCAGCAGACTTTTTTTTTCTCCTTTTACTCTCCACTAAAACTATGTCAGAGCTAAAATCGTTTGAGAAGAATCTCTCTTACTTTGTTGCATACTATACCAAGTCAGAGTCATTCCATTTACCATACTTTCAGGATTTTTTTTGAAATGGTTTTCAAGAGCTGTGCAAACCACTGTCAATACTATACTGTCATTACTGCATTTATCCTACCCAACCCATAAGACAACAGTCTGCTGGTTTCTCCTAATAAGACAGCACAAACCCTGAACAGTTTGGGCTGTACAATGCAAGATTTCCTCACACTCTAATTTGGCAGAAAAGGAAGGTGTGGACATTGGGGTTTGGTTTGGTTTTTTGTTTTGGTTTGGTTTGGGGTTGGGGTTTTTTTATTATTTCCAGTTCATAGGCAATCAGTACTATTTACAAAACACTACCATTCTGAATCAGTTGAAGTAATACACTAGTCAATCCTCTCAGAGAGTTCCAAATACACTGAATATGACAGGTGGGTTCCCTTTATGAGACTGTCTGCCAGTTTTTGTTCTTTAATACCAAGTTCTCTTTGCTATTTCACATTTTTACTTTATAATTCTGTATAGCATGTGAACCACTTGAGTATGAATGAAGTACAATGGAATTCTTACGTTTTTCTTACATTTTTTAAAAAATAAGAATCATAGGACAAATGTGAACACCGCTTCCACATAGGGACTAACATCACTGGCTGTTCAGATGCTAACAGCTGGAAAAGCCTAATAACCAAAGCTATTTTATAAGAGCATAGTAAATTAGCAGCTGGGAACCCTGAGACCAGGTCAAAGGACGGCAAACGGTAACCTCAGGATAAAGAGGTAACCAAGGGCATTCTTGCTCAAGCTGATAGTTACCTCAATCCAAAAACACTTCTCTGTGGTTTTGGTCCTCTTTTATGGTCAGGGGTGCCTACTGTCTTTAACCTAAATCTGTTTCTCAATAAAGATGCACTTGCTTGGTCTTTCACAGGAAATTCAGATTCTGTTATTTTTGACAGTTTTGCAGAACTTCGAGACAACCTGGAGCAATTGGTTTCGTTGGGTTCACATTTCTATTTACAAACACACCTTCTAGCTTTAGTAAACTGTCAGTCAATTTATTTCTGAAAAAGCCAGACATATCCTAGACCATCATATAACTTATTCTGGCTCACCTTGGAGGAAGAGGCTCTGGCCGATCCCACGTTGTTCTTTTTTCAACATGGTCTACATAGTATACTCGACCATGTTGGTCTACTCTTTGCTCCCAACTGAAAATAAAACAGAATCTTCCTCCAGATCAAATGACTTCAACCATTCATGTACAGTATAAAGATAAGTGTTTGTTTTCATAGAAAGCTTATTTCTACACAAAATGCTTGAAACTAACACTTGGTTCATGAGATGCACCAAAATGCTGTAAGGTGTTCATGTTAATAGTAATTCTATGTCAGCTCGAATACAAAAAGCATTCTACAAATTCATGCCTACGCATACGATTCTAGCAAGCAATGAAACATAGTTTTATATTCAATAAAGTATATCAATAATCTGTTGGCCAGAATCATCTACAGAGCATCATCCCCTTTAGAGTAACATTAATTCCGTTTAAATCCTCAAAATATGCAAATTTTGCATAGATCACGTATATGCAGAGGTCATCGTAAGGATGCTGGTTGCATTTTCTGCATATGCAGCATTTGGGATACTGACTTACCCCTGTATTTGCATCAAACATAACACTGCAGGGGAAAAAGCATGCTAATTTTCAATTTCTGTTGAAATCAAAACAGTAAAGCAACAACCGCTGTTTTCAAGACCGCTGTTGTATTTCACAGTTATCCTGTTGAGCGAGGTAATTCAGACCTCTCCTACCTGTTCATTCAACTGCTGGCAAATTAAGGCAGACACTTCAGCAATTACACCGTTCACATTAGGGAGCTTTTTCTTTCCCTCACTTGAAGAGTCCAGAAACCTGGACTCCAGAAACCAGAACCCAAATTTAGAATCTAAATGAGAGCTTTGAGGCAACAGACCAACCATCTGGCAAATTCCACACGTGCCTGAAACACAACAGTGTGCCCACGCTACTCCCAGGAGCTGCAGTACGAAGCCCAAAACTTCAGGACATATTGCAGATTATATACTGCAACAGCAGCTTCTACTTATCTATACCAGTATTTTACTACCTGACTTCATTCTAATTTGAAGACAGCAAGCTGCCACACTATTTCAAACTTCTATTTTTCACTGACATGGGAATGTATGACAAATATCAAAAATATCTGAAAGATTAGTTCTTTTCTTAAATAAAAGATGCTCTTAAATGCTCTTTAAATAAATGATGCTCTAAATGATGGCCTACCAGACAAAACAGTTGTGAAAACCTCTAAATTAATATTGGGGGGGGATTTTTGTTATGCAGCAAAAGGCAGATGTTATGAATGTTTTGTTACACCTACCATAAGTAAAATAAAATAAAACCAGAAGTGTCAGGGGAAAAAAAAAAAAAATCATTAAATTCGTACCCAGGTGGAAGAGGACCTTGACTGACTGTAGTAAGTGCCTGAGGTGGAGGATTTACTGGCTGGACTTGTCTGGATACAGGAGGTGTGGCGAGTGCAGCAGTTGCAGGAGCTGTAGTTGCAGCTGTGGCCCCCTCAGGGCTCTGTTCTGAAGATGTGGTTGCAGCTGGACCTGCCAGTGGTCCTGCACTGGCCCCATCATTCTCTGTGGATGTGGATGAAGGCCCATTTACACTTGCTATGATGTCAAAGATAAAGACAGAAGGAAAAAAGCCTTTAACTGATATTTATCACCAATCTATTTTAGAAGTTGTAAATCACAAAAGTAAACATGCAAGAACCAGTATTTCCAAGTGCATGCAGGCAGCCGCATTTTACAGCTTACAAAAAAAACTAAAAAGCAATTTTGTCTCACTTTGTGAAAACACTTTAATCCAAGAACTGCCATCAATGGCACAATTTTGATATTTCTGATAGAATAAATCATATTTACCAAAACAAGTTGTCTGCATTCTGTAAATTATAAATTATTATAAACAAAAAACTGCTTTCTTGCATTGATGAGTTAATTATTTTCCCCTTATTATTTGGAATAATAATTTAAGAGATAATAAGCATAACTTTTTCAAGCGATTTGGCATTGCATGGAAAGAAATTATTGGAATGGGAGGCGAATACATAGATTCTTTAAACGCTTTCATTTTCTTCTGAATGCCATTTGGTGGGTCGGATTAAAAGCTGTATACAAGTCAGGCTTTATTACTGAACTACACTGGATTAATTTTTTAAAGTAATTACTGCATCACAGTTTCTCATCCAGACTCAGCATTTACCATTTGTAATAGTGAGACTACTGAAACAGACTGCAGCATATGGGGGTAAAAGAGTTACCCTAAAAACATCAGCTAGCTTTTCAGGACTGCTTGTCTTAAAGTTTTGTAGTTTTTAAATAATCAGATACAATTTTTTAAAAAATCAATCCTTTTCAGTGCAAAAGAGTAATGACTGTTTTAAATTCTGTGACATAGCAGCACTTAACCAAAATTGTAGGAACAAATAACTACTATTTCAAAACCCAGTATTATCAACTTGAGACAGTTCTGCAAGTCCTTCAGTAGGTTCCATCTCAAGCCTCAAACTCAGTAGATGTCTTAGTGCAGTAGTAGCACTCACTTGTGTTCTTTTGGTCCCAGCTCCACTATACGTAGCAGTATCACTGCAATAATTTCTTAACAGACATGGAAGCAACAAATTTTAGTAATAGGAATGAAGATTAAACAACATGTACTGAATGCAAGATAAAAAATAGTCCTTCGTAAATTATCTGCGAGAGAATTTACCATGAAAAACTGTAGTTAAAAATCAGCAACAGCTACGTTTATTCTAAGAGTGTGCAGTTTTGAAATGAATGCCCGGCCCAAGAATACATACCAGCTACTGAAGTGGGTCTGCGGGGAGTGGGTGGAGGTGGTCTAGAAGGTCTGGGAGGTCTAGAAGGTTTGCAGTTTCCATTTGTGAGTAACGGAGAATCACTGCCATTAACAGTCTTGTTTTCATTGGCAGCATCTTCACAGCTTTCAAGGCCATTTGAGTTAGTCCTTTTGCAGGAAAAGACAGAAAGGAGAACTGTTCTAATAGCGTATGGATGACATTAAACTTTGTGGAAGACACCAGAATGTAATAGTTATGACTAGGTGAGATTCCTACATTCATAATAATAATAAAAACCTATCCCTCTGCATAAACATACTAAGAGTTTATCTCCTGAAGTATGTGAAACCAACTGATGAAAAGGTTGTGAAATAGATGTATACAACACGTCACATTCATTACCCAACCCGATACACCTGCCATTAGGCCCAGGCTCTGCCTTTTGCTGCTCAGCAATTTCTGCCCATGAATTCCACTTGTCTCCAATGAGGTGGGAAGCCAAGACCTGTGAACAGCCCATGTGCACTTGCTCCACAGGGCTAGCATATGCTCAGAACACAGAGAATGCTTCAAATTTTTAGAAAACTTATACATACACCAATTTTCCCCAAACTAAATTCTATAAAGGGCTGGAGAACTTAGGACTAAACATTACAGTTTTGACCAATGCTATGAATTTTGACCAAGCTATGAATCTAAGCTTCTCAACTTTACAAGAATTAAACTAAATTGCAGTATTCACCCATTCTGTACTGTTCAGTTATACCTAGCGGTGTATTATTCTGATATATTTGTAGCTCCTTAAGCAGAGCTACAAGTATCCACATCTTTACTTCTAAATCATTTCAATTTCAGAATATGTTGAGCAAAATAAAAAGATTGTCAACTGAAATTCCAGTGGATTGACAGGTCAAGTACATAGGCCATCAGTAATAAAACCACAGGTTACCATTTCAGCCCAGTACCTCTAAAATCACATTCCTTTACACGTACACAGAACAAAAACTGGTAGGTAAGCCTAAGTAAATCAGAAGTCATAGAGGATCAAGTAGAATGACATACATTTGACCTCAATATCATTGTCAAACACACTTTTGTTCTATACCAGATGTGGTGCACATAATTCATACCACACCACACCAACCCCAAAGAAAATGAATATGGAAGCGTGTAGAAACCATTAGTGATCTGAAGTTCAGCCTTGGTTTTCCTCAGTCCCAGAAAGCATACTGCTGCTATTTGAACATTAAAACCAAAAGCGTAACCTTTTATCTTTAGTGTATTTAACCAGTTGGCTTAAGGTATAACAATGCATATCAAACTATTATTAGACATATAACCGGTGCTAGACATACTCCAGATCATTCACATGATCCTCACAACGAACACCAAAAATCCCACTGGTTGGTACTAAAACCAAATCAGCTATTATTACTATTATTATTATTAGCTATTACGCACTCAGGCATTCTCAATACCCAAGCATGGAAGTATTGTTCAGAGCATGAAAACGAAACAGAACAAAACTAACCTTCCATGGGAAGACTTTAGACAACACAGCTAAGAGAGTTACAATCTATTAAAAAAAATAGTGAAATTTAGCTTAGCTATTCTAGACGTCATCCAAGAGTGTTGTGCATTGTACAGATCCTTAAAATACTTGTAGTGCTGGGAAATAATTAAAGTGGCATGGTGCTCACTGCAGGTTAATCCATCATCAAGTATGGTCATGCTTTTATCCTACCAAGCAGCAGGGTACCTAATCCGATACCTGACCTTAAAACACTGCAACTGCTAGACAGCTTTTGGTATCTTCTTAGCAAAGCTAAATATAATTCTGATACATCCATGCTATAAAGCAAAACAGTGTAAAAATAACCAGTGCCATTTACTCAACACTGGGTTTTGGGGGTTTTTGTTTGTTTGTTTTTAATATATTTTACTTTGGTTAATCTTGGGAGAAGGATGAGTAACACAAAGGGAAAAAAACCTAAAATATCAGTCAGGTTTGGAGGCAAACTGAAGCTAGAAGATGGGGCTTATATGGAAAACAATTTAAGATGTGAATGCACAGTACAGTATCTTTGTTTAGGACATGCTCAGATCAGATCTTAACAGATACTGTTACAGGGTATACTCAAATTTTTCAATTGTCTTTGTAATACATACAATTCCTCTTTCAAAACTGCAAACACTAAAAGGCAGTATAAAAAAAAAAAAAAGAGGAGAAGCCTTACCGTGTATCATTCCTTACTTTGGAGCTATCACTCTGTGTAGGACCTTAAATACCAAAAAGAAAAAGACAACAGAAATATAAGCAACTTTCTGGATCATTTCCAGGAAAAGCAGCAGTCTTTAATGCTCACAGTTCTTTCCAACGTGGAGGTGATACACTACGTGCAGCTTATCTACTGTTTTATTTCAAAACTATACATTTTGCATATGTGTCTATATATGTGCGTGTGTATACTTTTTTTTTTTAAACCACTGCCACTGTGAGTAATACTTTCACCCTATGGAAGATATGGCAGGATGTCATTTGACTGTATGAGTATTCCCAAACACACTCAGTTCAATAACAGTGTCTCCTGTCTTCGTAGCACTATCAAGCAGCGTTCTCCATTCTTGAAGCAGAGCTGGCTTTTCATATTCTCCCCCCTTTTTCAATGATGACAGGCAGAGCAGGAAAGGCAGTCACTTCTCTAAAATCTTCTCTCCTGTTGGCTAGCAAGCAACCGCAGGGGCTTTGTTTTCTAGGGCTCTCCAGCCTGGACCCTTCCCTTTCTCTGTAAATTACTTAAAGGCATTCAAGCAGGTACAAAATACGGCTGCACCTAGATTTGCAAACATTTTGCAACTGCTTATTCAGTCAGCTTGGAAATATTTGCCTTTTGTGCCAGCATTTGCAATACTTGAATATGCAGCACGGAACTGCTCATTCATGCAGGCAGCATAAACGCTTTATTCCCATAGAATTAAACAAATGTCATTAACAAAGAAATCAGTTATCAGCTCTGATGGGAACTATGTACAGATCTAAGCCAAAGACAAGGATGTAGTCATGTAAAGGCTTACGATAATGTGCTGTTAGTGGGCTGTGCACAGAAGTGATTTTAATCTCAGAAACAGAAGTCTTTATTTAAAAACAGTCAAACATATCTATTTAAAAATACTCAATCTATTTGCCTGTAAGTACCCTTAGCCTGTACAATAAGAATACGTTAGACTACTTTGAGGTTTAACTCTTTCCTCATGCGCTCCAGTGCCCTGATTATCTGGAAACCCTCTGCTGAACTTCTGGCTCAGTATGGCAACATCTGTCATTACTGTCAAGCCCGAAACTGTACACGATACTCAATTCCACTACCTGCGTGCCTTTTTCTACTTGCTAGCACCTTTTTCTCAGCAGGTGAATTTCAAGAAATGGAAGAAAGTACAGATGAAAACCGAGTATTGCATAAGAGGAAAATCTGTTACTTTCACTAGGCATTTGCTCTACAAGCCCCACACAAAGCGTTTGGCTTTTATTTACAAAAAAGTCCCACATGCCCAGATCATGTGACTGATCCTTTCAACAAGATGCAGAGAAAGATGGAGCAAAAGTAAGAAACAATGTTTACAAAGCTGGTGTGTTAATTCAGTTTTCCTATGTACTTGGATGGAATCTCAAAGCAACTTCTTCTAGCCCTTTAAAAAAAAAAACCAAAAGCAAAACCAAACAAACCACCAGAAGCCTAAAACTTGCCAATTAACTGCCTAGCTAGTTGCTACAGCAGACAGTCTCTCCAATGCTGCCTTCTGGAGAAATAACCTCTATTTCTACTTTGCAATGTACAATACCCTCAAAAATGCTCTGTTGCCTGTCCTGCACCAATGGAATTAAAACCCTGTTTTTTAGTGTAATTATACATTTTACATGTGTTCAAGATTTTCAGTTAAAAATCATACTAGTTGTCTGAAACTGAAGACACCAAATAAACAGAATAGTGGATCCCTCTCTGCAGCACTCCAAGGAACAAAATTATGAAAACATTTATTTAAATGAGATATTTGAAAAACAAATATAAATCTATGTCTCCTAGTGAGCAGAATACTTATGAGATCAAACTAACTTATTTTATATTTTTTTCTGTTTATGATGTTATTAAGCATTCAGGGAAGGTAGAGACTTTCATTAAAATTTGGGATTGCTAGATACAAGTTAGCAGAGTCCAGAAAATAAAGATGCCAGTCTTATTTTCTTTACAGTAAGGCTGAATATCTTCACTGTGGACTATGACTCCACCTCAAATAAAAATGTGTAAGAGTCCAGGTTCCTACAAACAGGAAGTTATAGAAACCACAGTTATGATTATTAAAAGATTGCGTTACAGCTTCTGGAAAGAAAAAAAAAAGCTTTGTATACCAGACATATGTAGAGGGCACATCTGAACTGAAAATCACTTACTTCTTGTACTTGAGGCATCACCATTGGTTAGGAGTTCAGGATCTACCTGCATCCCATCTAGACAGACAGACAAATCTCCTACCACTTCTGCTGGTTCTCTGTCACCGACAAGATGCAATGTCACCACTACCTGCTCAACTGAAAAAGTACAGAAAAGAACGGGAGTTTATCTTACTACGTCACAAAAAAGTGTGTTTTATTCAAGAAGCAAATCACAGATCACAGTGATGAAGGGGCAGGGGGAAACCCAAACAAAACCCAGAACTACAGCTCTGTCTCTCCATAATTTTTTATGCTTTGTGTGGTAAAACTAATCATTTCCAAGTGTCAGTACGAAGTTGTTATTTTTACAAAAAGGGGAAATCTGGAGCATAAGGTTGTTGCTACGTAAAAAAAAGATTACCATTACAGCAGAGATTGAGTCTCACATTTCTGCCCACACTTCTAAAGCAATTAATACACCTGTCCTCAAAAACCTATAGTTAGGAAATGTAATTTCCCTTATTCTTCATACAGAGCAGATACCAATTCTATCTTCTGGTTAAAATATTTCACATTTATCTAATGACATCAAGATTCACATTTAGAATGTGAAGATTTTGCATCATATCACCAGACCAAAGTTATTTTTAGAGTAAATAACTGGTTTTCAGTCAAACAGACTATAAACAAACATTCTTGATTAAATGGTTTGAAACAAAATCCAGCAAGTTACAGCAGGATATGTGGTGTCATACAGAACAATGTAGTTACCCAGGGTAATTTTCACCCAGATTCAGCAGGGCAGTAACACTGTCAGGAGAACAGCTTATTACACTGCTATCAACATGCTGCATTTACAATGCCCACATCTGGAAGTCGGGAAGCAAACACTTCTTTAAAGGACAGAACATAAGTATGACAGCACAAAGCTATATGCTGTAGCAACATAAATTCTGTAATGGGTGTGTAGAGTTCTATATTTCTCTTTCAAGCTCCATAGGATGCACATAGTGCCTAAAGGCTAACTAGTTCTAAGGTGCATGAAATAATATAACATATCCCTGTAACACTATTTAGAACAAAAATAACGTTACACATTTCCTGGTCTACCACCAGGAACATATCAGAGTTTTCATTTTTAAGCTATATAAAAGGAAATACTGTTTTCTTTAAATAGGCTTTCACTCTTGCACGTACCAGCAAAGTGAAAAATACCACGCTTTCCATGACACCACAGCAGACCATGCGTAACGAAAAAACATTACACTGAAAAAGCAGGAGGAAGCTCATAAAGGCAATTCGTAGCAAGGAAAGGAACTCTTAAGGGCCACCTACAGAGCCCCGCACCGCGCTCATTAACAGACAATTCCTGACAAATTCTGCAGCATTCCAAGGTATTGTTAATCTTACACTTACGTTTCATACTGTTTGATTTCAAAGTCTCATGAATATCCAGAGCAGCACTTCCCAGAAGGACGTCAGATTTCAATGTTTGATGGCTCCAGACTCGAAAGTTTAATTTACTTACAGGAGTGACAATTCTGAAAAGAAAAAATTGAGCACCGTGTAAGGGCATTTGTTGGCAGGGGAAATGGGTGAACCCAGAAATCTATTTCAACTGCCACTTAAAACTATTTAAAAACAAAGAAATAATGGTGGTAACATCAAACCTTTTCTAAATATCACATTCTAGTACGCAGTCCCATTTATATGTCATGTAAATCAAGACTGTTGCAAGACTGTTCATAGACTGAGTACATTTTTTATTATTACTATTTTAAGGAAAACATCTCTAGAAAGACTACCAGCTCACAATTAGCATCTGAGTGCAACCAGGATTAGAAAAAAAGACCAATTCTTGCAGGTTCACATTTCATCAGTGTTCAGCATTTGCATAGCATGATGCAAGAATTTTTCACACGGAGAGGGAAGACAACTTTTCCTTTTTGAAGAGTTTATCAGAAAATTTTAGGACATCCCATAAAAAGGGAAGTACTCAGAAATACTAAAAAATATTTCAAGTATTTTTAGAAGATGACTATTCCCCTAATAAGCTGGCACATACTTACATCATATTGTGACAAAGAAGCAGGAACATATACAAAATTATTTGACATTTTACTAGTATACTTTTGGCTTCACAATGCATTTACTGAGAACAGAAGAACACACTACATCGTCCATGGCTATAACAATTTAAAAACTTCCCTCACCATTTGCGGAAGTAGGATGTATTACTGCTACAGTGTGCTAATTTGATTATGTCCTCGGAAGAATTGATTCCAGGCTTACTACCAGGCAAGTCCCTTATGGACCCAACTATCACAACAGTTGCTCTTCATTCCAAATCAAGTAATTCAAAGAAGAATTCAACCATTTATTTCTACCCCCCTTTCACTTCCCTGAGGCTTTTCTTAAATTTTTACTTTACTGACACAAAAATCAGAACTTCATTCAAAGCATGGTTCTACTACAACCTGGAAAGATGTCTTCCAGAGAGCAGGCACAGTACCAACAGTGGCAGTGTAAGCCTCTGCATAGTCCAAACAAGAGCCAAAGTTCTCTCTGAAAAATCTCATGGGCTGGTAAGGGCATAAAACCAGAACACTGCAGCCTCAAACACACAGTTTGCACTTGTCAGCCTGTGGCAGAGAAGACACAGCTCTGCTCCTAGAAAAGCCATCAGCAGAGTCACTCCCTAAACCTGAAAGCTCTTGGTGAAGGATCACCTACACAGCAAGCCCCTCCGCTCCCAGATCTATGCCAGCAGTTATGTTCTGGGAGAGCCCCTTGCTGGAGAAGAAACACATGCAAACAGACATACTTTCTGCCACAGCAGTTAGTCTTCCTCCCTCTAGATCCAAAACAAGCTGAATCAAACCCATGCTCATTTCAAAACTACTAAACCTCACCAAATATTTTGCACCAAGATGATCACAGCTGAGATAGTGTATGTGATCAGGCAAACCTTGGAGATTAAAGGAACTCTCCCAGTGGCAAAAAAACCAACCCTAAAAGCCTAGATTTTTCTTCTTCCTTCTTAAAAGTATTCTGACAACAGCAGAAAGATGAGCATCACAAAATAGCTGATATTACAATTAAGAATGGACTCAAAAAAACTTTTTTTTTTCTAGAAAGTTGCTCTTAGAGGTAAATTATTCACCTGCCCCTCATGCACCCTTGAGTTTTGAGAAGCCTTACAACAGAGACATAAATTTACATCGGTATCAGTTGTTGACATTGTTTGAACACATTTCTGTTTTGTTTAAAAAGAATCCCTAACCACATCTTCAAAGTAATTCTCAATACTGCTATTCTTTCCCTATAAAGAACATTCTAGTATTCATGTATTTTTAAAGTTATTTCAGTTGTGAGAAACAAGTATTACAAATGACTATTTTCTCAGTGAATAATTTCACTTGTATATGGTTGGTAAGCCCAGACTTTCACAGACAATCCCTTCAGAATATGCAGCTCCACCTAACAGCCTGCCTCCTAGAAGAGGAGCCCCTGGTCGACACCCATTTGCAGAAGCCATTACACTTTTCCTTTTTATTCTGAATCTGAATGTAAGCAGCTGTGTCAAAATACTTCCTAAAAAACAGTTAACTTACTCCACTAAGTTCCATGTAGCATTAGTGTAATCTTCAATGAAGTTGCTATGCACTGGGCATCTCTGGTGCTTACCGAACAAGAGCAAAAATTGCCCGTGCATTGTTCTGTGGACTTGCATGGCGCAAGGCACAAACATTTCAATTAAAAAAAAAACCCAAAGGAAAGAAAAAAAGGCAGGTGTTAAAAGGTAAAAGAACATTCCGCTCTTGCGCACTGATATGCATTTAAAGCACATGGTTTTCTTTTTCTTAAAATAGTTCTTTGCAGTGGAAAGTAAGGTGAATTGTACAACTAAAACTTCATAATCATTGGAATTATAACAAAGGTTTTCATCAGGCAGGAATGTTCAAGGTGCCTCAAGAATCATAATCTAGAACTTAAGCATAAGCAAATGTGCAATCACAAGACTGACCTTTATCCCTGTGTTGCATGTGACACATTCTTAAGAGAAAACTAAATTTTATAGAAGCTGCAGATAATTTTTTTCTGTCCTCCTGCCACCTCACAACACACATACTGGGCCAAGCAAACATCAACAGTGTGTTCATCTTGAATCTAATGTTAGTTTGTACTCTGAAGGCACAAATTAATCAGGAATTTTGTATTTGTGATTGAATTTAGGCATACGCAAGAGAGTAAATACCTGTGCTATGGCATGGTACACAATAAAGTACACAAAGAATAGCTACACTTTCAGCCATGGTATTTCTGAAACACTGTAACCTTAAATGTGATGACAAAAACATGCACCAGACCATCGGTTTTAAGATCAAATTACCTTGCTTTCCTTACTACTCACAGAATTAAAGTTCCTTTGACATGCCATATACATTAATATAGAATACATTCCTTCATAAGCACTGGGGTCCTTTCCATAGGACATAATGCAATAGTTTGTAAATATATATTCCAGACTGTAGTATATTTGCTCCAAAAATTACACAAATATTTTCATATCATGTAACACTGAATGCCTTGCTTAAAATAAAAACGCAACCCTTAAGTCTACTATCAATTGCATTACTTCAACTCAAACTGGAAAACAAAGCCATCAAACCTACACAGTAAGATGCTGTTTCCACTTCGGACTATTTGTATTGTTGCATTTTTCTGTCTTCTTTGACTGTCCATCTACTGAGACTTCCACATAAGGGCTAGGTCCAAACCATTTATTTTTTTCTTTTAGTTTTGCTGAAATAACTGTTAAGAAAGAGAAAAATAATAATTTACTCAGTAAGATTTCATTTTCATATAATATTTTTCAGTTGTGTGCTTCAGTATTCAAGTATCAGATGCCTGACAATAACGCTCAAGAAAAAAAAAATTAGATGGACAAAAATGCTCATGGATTCCAGATCATTTTATACAATGCTACAGTTCACACAAATGCCTAAAACATGCAACAGTACTTCTATAACATCAGACACTATAATTAATAACAATCAGTGTAGGATCCACAAAAGCGCCTTGGTGTTGAAAGTAAAAAATATCCTCTACAACCTCCTTCTGTCTATCACCAGCCAAGAGAATTCCTGGAGTTTATTACACTTGCTTGTTAAAAAAGCTCAAACCATGATCTGCCTCTCATTAAGGGGTTATGGAAAACTGCCACCATTTCTGGTGAAGAGAACATCATTAAGAAAAAGAACTTTGTGTCAAGTTTTCTGTATCAAAGTAAACTTACAGAAAAGCTAGCTAAAGGCAAGCTCTGAGTTCCACTAACTACCCACTATTCTAGAAACAACAAAACCGGGACAGGACTCGCAACTCTAGAGCTTTAATCTGGGGGGAAAGGGGGTGTTTTCAGTGTTTTCTTTGCTTGGTTTTGGAGGGTTTTTTTGCTTTTTGGCTTTTTTTTAAACATTCAACATCATTGACTGCAACGCTCCCTGTCTTTCCCAGCAGCGTGGCTGTGTTGCCTCCATTTAGCCAAAGAAGCATCTGTGTGCACGAGCCTACACCTGACATTTGACTCTTGGATTAGGAGTGTTCTTGGATTCCTTGGTAACACTAAACTCACAAAACAGTACTTAAGACAACGGTATCATTTCCAATTGGCCAGTGAACTCCACTCTGTTCTAACAATTTGGTCTCCTGTGTTTTTGTCACCCACCTCAGCTGCACTACATCCTTAAAAAAAGATGACTAATTCAAGTCCATATGGCTAATCTACCTAGATTCCCTTTATAGTCTATGCTCCTTCAGAGATTTAGAGAAGGAGCTTAGTATAAACTGCTCTGTACTGCTCCCAAGGGAAACTCTTTCTCTCTGTATTACAGACATCTTACAGAAATTAACTTCGGTTAGCTAACATGAATTTTCACAAATAACTCCCCTTCCCTTCATGTCTTCAGCACTTCTGTACTACCGCATCTCATGCCTCAAGTCACTAGCTATCTCGAAGGCATCCAGACGTACTCTGAGGAAGCAAAAATCAGCAGGCTTGTACCTACTTTCAAGGTTCATTCTTACCCAGACGACCTGAAAGTTAATTTAAAACTAATGAAGACAGCAGAATGGGGAGGTGAGGGCAGGGCAGGTGGGTGGTGCTGTTTACAGAATTGTCTACAAAAAGGTAACGCCTGCTTGCACAGGACATAGTTTGCTTGCAGACTATGGCTGAACTTCCACAGAAATTAAGAACCGTTCACACGTCTTGACAGTCTCAGTTCTAAACACTGAGACATTTCTTCAGCTTCACTTTCTCCATGCAAGTCACAGGCCTTTAACAGAGCAAGCCTTCAGACAGCAATCACTACTTCAATCCTCAGCTCTGCTCTCCCTAGCTATATGGAGGGTGTACCTCCTTCCACACCTCTTCAATTTTTCTCTCCAACATCAACCTGTAAGGACAATACTTCTCAAAGTCTTATGGCCTACTGAGAAAAAATAAGCTTGTGATCTCAGTGCGACAGCTACAGCCAGTATAACTTACTCAGTCCCAACCTCCCTTCTAGTCTAAAGCTTCCCCATCTATTTTTGACAGTTCTTTTCATCCCCACAGTATCAGCTTTGTGAAACTTCTGCATATACCCACAGTTCTTCCACACTCAGGGTACAAAATTTGCCCCGATGCTTCGAAACATAGACCTGTGTACATACACAGATCTCACATTCCCAGGCTTCAGCTTTCATGATTTAACAAAATTTGTCAGAAGTTGAGAAAAACTTGGTAGTTAAGTTTCAACAGCTGCTTTGTTGGTGGGGCACTGCAAAAAGCATAGCATGTCATGTAAATCCATTCCTTTGCAATCTACAGGTGCTCAATTACAGTAATATTCTCACCAACACTTTTATTAAATCTCCTTTATAATGGTGGCCATAAAAACATGCGACAAGGAAGAAGCAATATGTCAAATTTAATGAACAGCAGTTCAGATTCACTTAGCTTGAGACATAAAAAAGATTGTTAGGAGAAAGTGTTAGATTTGGTATTATGTCAAGTGTTAGTAACTGAAAGCAGTATTATATTACATTATTACATTTAAAAGAGGACTGCTCTGTATAATTTAATAGCATTCAGAAAGAATTATTCCCTCTTTTTTTTTTAAACACAAAAATCTGTATTTCAAATTGCATTTTAGATAAAACCCTGAATAAAATTGCTATATTTCTGCAAGTAATGATGGCATAACACCATCAATTTTATTGTGCAACTTCTCTTGGGTTTTGTACAACTCAAAGCTGCCTGAAATGCAACCTTCCGTTTAATTGTGGAAAAAACACTTTTACATTTCTAATCAGAAAAGATAGATCCTTTCAAAGGCTTACCAGTGATTTGAAGCTGTGATTTCATGGAAAACCCACTGGATGGTCCTGATCTGGACACACTGCCAGCCATAATATGGGCTGGATCTTGAATCTGGATGAAGAGACAATGTAAACATTTGAATTCTCAGAAACTCAAAAATTAAATAATCTGGTTTTTGACATGTAGATATGTTATACTGCAAACAAAACCACCACACTTGTTTTCTTTCTAGTTCCTTTCCATTTCCCCAAAATACCAAATGGTTTACAAAGGGCTTAGTCACTATGATTACATGATCCGTAACTATTCACGTCCTAGGCAAAAAGAGGTCTTTTGATTTTGTCCCTTCAATCTGCCAATTAACTGAGAGTGAATGACCTTCTAATCACTACGTTTGCTGTACCTTTTATGTCTGAAAATATCTGCCTGTTTTAATGTCGTAAGTCCTGGGTAAGAAGTTTATCTTCCCATGTCAAGTATTACTTGGTTTAAGAAAAAAACCAAAAACACCCGAAAAAACCACACACGACCCACAATCCACAAGCATAGGAAAAAGGCTGAAAATGAATTATTAAATTAAAAAGTGAATTTCAAATTTAGAGAAATCAGATTCTGTATGTCTTTTGTTTTCACTTGCTCAGATCATGTTTACAGACAGGGGTTGTAATTCCACAAAGCACTTCACTAAAAGAGGAAATTCAACATTTCTGAAGAGGGTAAGACAACCTTTACAGCCCAACCTTCCCTCTTACCACACCCCAATCCTCACAGCTGTGCTAGCCTGAGCCTCCCAGCACCAACGCAAGCAGGTATTCCTACCATTCTCTGAACTTGAGTCAATTCAGTATTTGGTTTGGGAGGGTGGGGGGAGAAATACGCATCATACAGTTTCAATATTAACAGACAGAAATGAAATTGGTTGCTGTTATACAAAAATAGACATCACTTTGGACATATCCAGATATCCTTGTCTCCTTTTAATTTTTAAAACACATTTTCAGCTCAACATCCCCTACCAACTAAACTAGATATATATCAGTAAGCCCTCTACAGCAGGTTACCCAGTGGAAAATGAATGGGTTACTGCAAACTCCGAATTACCTGCTGGATACAACTGCCAGACTACTTACTGCATCCCTCTCACAGCCATGTTCCCTCCTTTGTGCCATTTCCTCACTGTCTTCTGTGGTCATAACCTACTGCCAAAGGATTCGTCCCCCTGTGTATGCCTGACCTGGCTCTCTTTGGGCTGTTGCAAGGCTCAGCTCCTCCGGCCCAGGGGTCAGCTCATCAGCTCACGCCAATCTCCCTGCCCACTGCCACGCAACTTCGGTCAGCCACCAAATCTGAACCCTAAAGCAGATCAAATATCCCGTGCCAGCCCTCAGGTCCTTTTCTGGACACAACATTATTTCCAACAAGGAAAGTAACACATTAGCTTAAGCTGCTGCTGTATCTTGACTACAAAAGGCTGTTTGTATGAACTTACCACTGAAAACAGCACAAGCACTCTAAACAAGCGCATGTCTTATCCTCTGCATGCCATGCAAACCAGAATTGGTAAAAGGAGACCCCATCTGAGTATCATCACTTTCTTTTTAGAGGCTGCAATTTGAAGCAAAAGATCTGTATGCTGTGACAATTATGGTGAAATTGATAATTCCACAGGTATTTTGAAATTGGTAAAATAGGAAGTTCTTGCATCCTACAGCTTGCTGATGCTAGTGTTAACTACTGGAGAATATGACACCACCAAAACTGTACTAATGACTTACTTAAATAGGATATAGTGTTATTAGTGGAGTGCAGTACTGTTAATTACTAGATTCCAGATGTGAATCACATATCTAAATCCTGCTAGAGTGAAAAAGCTTTTAATATGTGTTTCAAAGGTAGTCTAAATTTAAAAGATTTAGAGGACAATTCTTAATTCTGATCCCATGATTAGTTCCACCAAACTCACAAGGTATCCTTTATGCATTAAGAAAGCAGCTGAACAGCATGTAGACCAATACAGACATACTGCATAACCTAAAGGAGTTTGCATTTACAGAAGAGCTGCTATTTTCCTCTTGGGGAACTAACACTGCGCAGAACACAAACGCAATTACGGAAGGTGACAATTTTCATTTGAAGTCACACAGTAAGCACATACAGCACACAACGTTCATTCAGAAGCACGTTAAGCTAACTTTCATTTCTTAAGCCTGCAAAATACACTCATTAAAACCATTTTATCAATATTTGATCATTTTGAGAATATGCAGAAAAAATTCTAGTGTTTTAATCATGCCCGAAATGACTGTCCCGCAAACATTTGTTGAATTAACACATGTATATGTGCAAGGGTATATGTAGTGAGTTTTTCCTAACAACTAGCTTAAGTAAAATTTCAAAAATCTATTGCCTCCCAATACTTCTTAAAAAAAAAAAAGACAAACCTACACATTGTTTAGTTCCCTCAACTGCCGTGAGGTTTCTAATAATTTTTGAGCAATAAAACTGAAGAGTCTCATTTTATTTAGCACACTTGTTAAAATCCAGAGGCTCTTCACTTAAAGCAAGCTCCATTAGTTAACCAGGAACAAGAAGAAGAGTTCCAGAGGAAGCAGCAGCAAGCAACAATTCACCTGTGCCCCGCGCTTCAATACCTCTGTCTTTTCACTTTTCAGTTCCTTGGCCCCAATGCCTCCCCCGCTCCCCTGAAGTGCCAGCTGAAAAAGATGCAGCAAACACAACAGCCGACCCCAAGCCAGGCATCCAGCAGGGAATAACCACGGAACGCCCACTGCGGCTCTTCTCTCCGCTGGGCACTCATTGAAGCCTCTTGCCTCCCATGGATATATACATGTAGAGTATACACTCTGTCCAGATTTTTCATAGCTCACAGAAATTTAATCAACTTTGATACCTCTATCTCCATCAGTTTTCAGCTGGAATGGATCAGCAATTAAGAAAGTTTGTAGTGCAGCCCACAGGGAAAGGGGAAGAAGAAAGCAGAACAGGATTGGGAGGTGGAATTGTATATATCTCATTTTCTTAGGAAACAAAGCTAAAATCCATTAATTAGTCAAATAAGAATGTGTGATAATTAATGAACTATGCTTTGAAGAAGCACAAAGAGATTGCAAAAGCCAATAACCATACAAGTCACACACATCTAGCTGATTTCTACATTTAAACTTGATTTTTAGCATCTAACTCCTCTTTTTTTATATATAACAAATACACAAATTAAATCAATTTGGTAAGAAACTACTTTATTAACAGCTATTTTTAATGGCAACGCTGCATATGATTTCAACTCAAAACCAGCCTAGGGCTACTTATAAATGTAATCACAAAATAAGACAACATACACTCTTCAGTAATTACTACAATATTTCTATTTAGTTATATTACAATAGAAACAATATTTTGGATTCTCTGAAAAGCAAATGTGTTTCTTTTAAGACAAGCAGTTCTGTCAGCAACTGGAGTTGAACAGGCCATCATGTGGTAACACCAACAAGCTTTTTAACTCTACTAGACCTTTCGACCCCGTGCCAGCGGAAAGGAGAATAACGGTTGCTTTCAAACTATAAGTAATCATTTCATGAACAAAAATATAATTTGAGAAAGCATTATAAACTAGGTATGTCTGCTTTATAAATTCATTGTAATGCAACAAGTACTTCCACAAGTTGAAATTGTCATTCCAAACAACAGAATGCATACTCAAGTTTTTTTCTGCAGTAGAAAATTACACACATCTTCATAAATAATTTAGGGAATTTTTTTTGTTTGTTTTGTTCTGGTTTTGGTTTGTTTTAAATTATAGTAAGCTCATATTGCTATTTTTTCCCCTCAGATGCTGCTACCCACTTCCAAGAAACCTGCCAGAATTTGAAATTTAGGAATATTAGTTGAAAGGTTTGGAAGCTGTGACCTAGAGAGCAGGGCAGCATAACAGACACTCAAAGCACAATCACATAAGCATAATTTTCTTAGAAATGAACATGACAAATTATTTGGCATATAAAAAGACATAATACAGAATAATACAGAATTAATAATTTCTTGTCATTAAAAATAAGCCATTCAAATGCTTGCCTGAATTTCTTTGGTGGGTGCATACCTACTCCCAGGCAGGCTGGTTTGTTTTTATAACATGCTACCATAATGCGTAGATTATTAGATAAATTACGCTCAGCTTCATAACTGCATATGCTATCGTTTGTACTCTGGCAGGTTTGAACAAACATTGCTTAAAATAAATCCGCCTCACAGTAGGAAACTCAGTCCCTGCGTCCCTTTGGGATTCAGTTCTTTGAATTCCGCCTCTAAGTAGAGTGCTTTCTCGAAGCCGCCCCTATGGCATGGCCTGGCTGTTAGGCCCAACTGCATCACCTCCCGTGGCATTTTAATCCAAGACAGCAAACTCCATCACTGGATTTTTCCGTGCGAGTGGTGTGAAAGAGAAGAAACCCTAGAGAAACACAGCCCAGATGCTACGCACACTTTCAGAAAAAGGCAGGCAGAAAGGCAGGATCCTCACTTTTTTTTTTTTAACAAATCATGAGAAAGAGTGGGGAGAAAAGCAGCTCTGAGTGCTTCTTGGTTAAAGCAAAGTAAGGGAAGAGGTGGGCAGGAGCTTCCTTCCCCACAAAATCAGGGAGTATAAACAGAAGAAAAATGCTATCCCAGGCTTGAGAGATCTTCAGGGTGTCACACCTATTTAACTTATGGTGACTTTATTCAGCGATGTTAAATAACTGACTTACTGAAGAAGGTAATTTTGTTTCATATTTATCTATTTGAAAGAACAGAAGACACAACTAGGTCAGAATAAAATCCTGTGGCTGTTTATTATGCATGCATAGCTTTGAAAATATGTTGGCACATGCTCTTTCTAATTTAAAAAATACTGAAATTATTGCACATTGTTGGCTGCTGTAAACCTTATGTTTAGTAATTAATTTTAAGAACAGGCTAAACTGCTCTTTACAGGTGTACCAATTCAAAGTGTCTTCAATAATACAGTAAAAAAAAATTGTATAATGAAAAAATTTTCTTTAACATACCTAGTAATTTTAACAATGGTTTTGAAAACCACACTGTGTAACACAGGAATACAGACTTTTGGAAAAAGTGTAAAATATACAAAGGTTTGTTTAAAAAACTGCATGTAAGATGTAACATGTCCCCTTTACAACAGTTACTGGTTTTTATCAACAGGTATGTGAGTTACAGACAGTTAAGAAGAGAGTAGACTAGGTGTTTCAGAGAAAGTTCAAAGTCACCTGTTTACATTAATACTGCACTACTTTGGGGGCAAGAGATTAAATACAAATGCGGCTGCTTCTCCCACAACACTGAAGCCTCTTTTTAACAGAAGGCATGCATATCGTGGAAAAGTTCTTTTCTCTCAAATGTTAGCTATAATTGCCCAGTAAGCCCAGGCCAAGAGAGCTAGTTTGGCAACTTGTTTAGCAAATTTGCAGTTACTTTAACTGTTCAAGTTTCATCTTTGAAGTGAAAAGTGGTTTGACAAAGCTGGTTTTATTGTTTTACATTTTTTTATATTTTTTTTCCCCCGGTTTTAAGGACATGGTCAGTTTTGCCCAAACAAGTAAGAGGACATACAGAAAGACAGAAACTGCTGAGTAATCAACCAGGAAGAAAAGAATAGACACAGATTGTAAGAGTGTTGAGTACACATTGGAAAGGGAAGCAATTCTGAGGTTTGCATCAAGGGATATTTATAAAAGGGAAGGAAACAAAGCGGGTTTTAACAGCAGAATGCAGCTTAGCTCCCTTGGCCATTACTGCATGTGAGCAGCACTACACCTATTTACTGAAAATGCAGTAAAATCAAAGCAGCCTCTGCCATAATACGTCTATTGAAATTTAAAATCCAGGTGCCTAAATTGTTTTTTGAACAAATGCAAAATACGGTGCACACTGGGTCCAAAACCAGACTCTAGGCTGCTCTACCGAGCTGCTGCTGTCCCACCTCCCCTGCTATCCGTAACCGGCCTTCCCAGAGGGCAGCTAGCACTACAGGCACACCTCCCTTTTGCTGCGTACGCACTCAGTTTAACTACTTACAAAGTTAACATGCAGGCAGCTGTTCTGATAAGAACGAGTGAGATGCAGGCTTAAAGACAACTCTTGAGCCAATTCAATATACTAGCTAAAAATATATTTGTGGGAAATACAGTTTAATGAGTTTGGGAAGCAACCCAAGTGACATGACCTTCAGAGGCTGCAATGAGGGAAAAGCAAGCAATGGCTTATATTGATAACAAAGGACACTTCTTGCAGCAATAAAACTGGGGAGTGTTTGTGTCAAGACCAGGACGCCTTCACTCTGATAATATCAGACTACAGCACAGATGACTGCCCAGCAAAAGAGCCTGTGCCTTAAAGAGAGGAGTGCGCCCACAGGGTTATGGCACATCACGCATGTCATTCCTTTTCCTGTTAGCCCAACAGGAAAACATACGGTAGCAATGAAGACACAGATATTCCAAATACGGAAAAAACCAACTAGAATTAGCCTTCATTTACGATTTATGGAGGCTGAAGTAAGCTGGATTCTAAAGCAGAAGACTAGTGTAAAACAACTCAACTCCCAAAGGGTATAAAATATCCATCTATAAAGTAGTTTCTTGTCCCCAAAAGAAACCCGAAACAAGATAAGCAGTTGACAGAGACCATTAGTTCCATCGTCCATGTTGCATGTAAGAGACACTGGCAATACCACCTCAACACACAAAAACGTCTAGGTGCTTGCAAGTACACCAGTGCGAGAGAAAACGTAAATGAAATGCATGAGAGAATGAGTGTGAGTGGGTAAAATTAGAGACTTTAAAAGTCAATACCACATTCCCTTCCTGTCAAGTCTCACGCTGAGTTTTGTCACAGTAATTTTCTGTGACCTCATGCACAACACGAATAATAATCGGTCTGACACCATATTGATATTCCACAACAGGATCAAAAGAAGGCTCTATTCTGTGTCACAAACATTTAAAATTAGAGTAGCAAAGACTAACGAACTACAGACCAACAGCCTTAAACACCTTTCTTAAAAACACTTGGACAATTACTTATGCAACACTAATCCTCAGCACTGATTCCTTATTGTTCCTAAATATCTTCCACTTCAAAAGAGAACTGAACATGGGAAACTCTTCTGAATCCAAAGTTTCTAAGTCTGAAAAGTTGAAAAACATTTAACCTGACTATCAAAACAAAGAGACTGCCCAAAGGAAAATAGAGTAACTCTGGAAACGTTGTGGCCAGACACCCAGTGATATTCCCGCTGCAACTTCTACCTCAATACCAGGGATCACCAGTGTTCCTTATGCAAACTGCGCAGATTAGAAAAACTGGTCCATCAACTTCAACCTGGGGAGAAAAATGCTTTCAACAACTCTGCTTTCAATCCAAATTAAACTACGTCTTCAGGCCTCTTAAACCAAAGACATCAAAATTATAGAGAATTAATTCATTAGCATTTCTCTGCACCAAGAAGCCTGCTTGTATAACCTGCATCTCAGTAGAAATATTTCCTATGACTTTTTTTCTACACACATATAGTATTTGATACTGAATAAAAGAATTGGAAATAAGACATGTAAAGAAACAGTACTGCAAATACAAAATTGAAAGGTAAAAAAATTATGTAATTTGTCAGTTTTTTCCCCCCTTCAGTAGTACATGAGTAATTCCCCAACCACAAGCTGTTCTTAGACTAAAACTGTGGCAGGCAGGACAAAAGGGACAAAACAGGTTTTGCCACCAACTCGCATAACTTGCCAATTAATTTCCTCCTAGCTAGAAGGATGTTAGCTTTTACTAACTTTTAAGAAATGCTCAAAGTGGGGAAAAAAGTGTACAAGAACAACATAGGTCTTTTGCTTGATTCCAAAAAGCCTGGCAAGAAAAGCCACTGCAGAGAGCTGCACGAGATAATTAAAACCATTTGTGAAAACAAAGAGATAGTCTATTTTTATTTCAGCCATTTCCTTCTTGTGGTACAATCCATTTCAAAGAGGACAACAATTCATATATGCAAACCACTAAACTAAAACCGGTTCACTGCTGTAATCTTAGAAATAAAGAAATACTTAAAATGGCTGGTTCTTAAATACCACCATTGGAAAACAAGATGAATTAAACTTGGCATGCATGTTAACCCACAGTAGAGAGAATTAAACTTGCGTTAGGAAGACAGAGAAGACAGTGAAACTGGCATCATAACTACCACAAACTTAAACAGCTTTTTAAACTGCTAGATTTACTGGTATTAACTGGACATGAACTGGATTAACTCCTGCATTTTACAAACTCCTGCTTTTAGAAATTCATTTTGGCCTTTTAAACTCTTTTTAAAAAACCTTTTGTAATAATACAGTTTCAACACAATACTGCATTGACTCAGAACTATGTTTCATCTTAACACTTCTGCAACGAGGCTCCAGGAAAATTGCTCAGTGGTAGTGAGAATAACGTCACAATCTGTGGACAGGAAGGTAA